>ML362589.1:0-14065 GCA_005239505.1 Nicotiana paniculata
ATGAAGTGTCCTTAGCATGATTGAGTTTCCTAATTTCTAGTGTCATCTTTATTTGCTTAAATGGGGAAGTTCTTAATTTTGGATTTACTCCTATTGTCTACTTGACTCCTAATTGACTTATCTGAAGGTTTTATTTCCTTTACTGTCATGCTATATCTTCTTAACTGCGTATCTCAAATTTGCACTTGTCTTCATCTCAACCTATAATTGTTTTGGTCTTAAATGAAGTTATGATTATTCTTTGCTACTTGTTCTTAAGTGGAAATTGTTGAATATTCTCGTAACTGCTCAACCTTAAAGGAAGTTTAGATATTCTATACCTTCGTGACTTGCCTTATATGGAGTTATCGGATTTGTGTTGATTTCTTGCTGTTCACCGCGTGTAATTAGGTGCGGCTGTTACATGCTATTTTCCTTCCTTGTGGAATGATTTCTTAATATGCCTAGCTCTCCTTATTATGTTTATTTCTCGTGAACTAGTTTTTCCTATCTTGTGATCGAAGGTTATTGAGTTGGTGTATTAATTGTATTCCGAACTATTGCCGGTGTTGTTGTTGTTGTACTGGTTGTGGTGATGCACGAGGTTTATGCCGTGTTGTTGTTGATATGGGGATTCGCACGAGGTTTCTGTCGTGCCGTGTTTACTACTCATATTGCACATGCGGCGTGATAAGGCGGGATACGAGATTGAGTGTTGCGCATGTGGCATGACAAGGTGGGAACATGTTTATGCATGTGTGGCGAAACAAGGCGGGCATATACTTTAATATTGCACACGTGGCGTGACAAGGTGGGCTATGGAAGGGATTGTTTGTGATAATTGTGTTGGCCTGGGGGCATTCTTTGTTGTTGATATTATGTACTGGAACACTTACTGTGTGAGTTCATTCGTGTGGAAATTTGTGAGATGAAACTATACGTGTTTCCCCTTCTGTTTTCTTTATGTCTATTGGTTGTTGAAATCATGTTAGGACACCTGCACAAGCAGACACGTAGTTAATTACTATTAATGGATTCAGGACTCCTTGTTGTTGTCAAATATAGATACTCTTGTTGTGCTTACCGTATGGGTGGGGATGACCCAATTGGCACGTGATTCGTCCGTGCAGTTAGTACTCGAATGAGGGCTCAAGTTGCCAATTGTTAGGGTTCGGATATTGGGACCCGTAAGTGATGATTTGTCCGAGGTTCGGAACCTCGTGGAGATGACTATGAATTTGATGTAGAAATGGTTGAAGTTGTTGAGTCATTACATGCTTGTGTTGTATATTTACATGCCGGATTTGTCTGTGATCTATTCAGTCTTTGTGTTACTTCATGGTTTCCGCTGATACTTATTATTTTCCTTCTTTATCGAATTCACTATCTTGTTAGCTATATTGAGTAGCCTTTATGTATATCATTATTTTCCTGATTTCTATATTGATACTTGTTCAGTTTTTATTTGACCAGTGAGTGTCTTGACTAGTCCTCGTCACTACTTCACCGAGGTTAGTGTTGATACTTACTGGGCACCGCTGTGGTGTGCTCATACTACTCTTCTGCACATTTTTGTGCAGATTCCATGTTTTCGCATAGCCGGCCGAGTGATTGATAGTAGCGCGGTTGCTGTTGTGGACACTCAAGGTAAAACCGCTTCAGCGTTCGCGGTTTCGGAGTCACCATCTTATATTTTGTTTGCACTGTTGCACTTATTTCTGAACAGTGGTATTTTTAGGATTTTTAGTGTAAATTCTTAAAAGCCTATGACTTCTACTTCCGGGTTTTTAGAATATAAAATGTGTAAAGAATTATTCATTTCAGAAAAGTATTAAGTTATATTTATTATTGTTGTTATCCCAGAATATTAGGCTTACCTAGTCCTTAAGACTAGGTGCCATCACGATACCCAACTGAGGTAAATTTGGGTCGTGACACTCCCGGAATCTCGTCCGTAGTCCCAATTTAAATATGTTATGCAATACAGGGGAAAAGCTCCTGGAATCTCGTCCATAGTCCTAATTTAAATATGCAATGCAGTACAAATATAGGATAAAATTTCCATTTAAAACAGTTCAGGAAAAATAACAGGCAACATATGGATAAGACTACCTAAGCATGGTACATATGGTAATAACTAGGGAAAATTCAGGTAAAACAGGTAGGCATGCTATTTCCTAATCTAAACTACGTAGTCGATACAGGAATCAGTAAAATAGGAGTGAAATGATTTAAGTCATGGAGGAAAAATGGAGTTTTTGCAACAATGGCCCGTGTACGTACTCGTCACCTCACGCATACGGCACCCAATCAACATAAACAATATTAAAATAGCCTAGGGGAAGTCCCTAACACAGAGTTAGGAATTGCTACCTATGAAGCTTATCCTCAAAACTCACTCCAAATCGCCCATACCCGAGCTCCAATTTATTTTTGAAGTTATGAAATTCAAGCCCTCAAATCTGATATATCTGCCCAGTAATTTCCGCACCTGCGGAAATTCCATCGCACGTGAAAAAACCCGCTAAAAGGCCTGGGGCCGCACCTGCGGTCAATTGGCCGCACCTGCGGTCAATTGGCCGCATGTGCGGCTCCGCACCTGCAAATAATCAACCGCACCTGTGAGGACTGGGTGACTTGGCCAAGCCCGCACCTGCGGGCCCCTCGTCCGCACCAGTGTGTCTGCACCTACGAAAAGTCCATCGCAGGTGCGAGACACCAGAACCAGCAATGGTTCAGCTGTTCTTCCAAGTTCTAAATTCACCCGTTGAGCATCCGAAGCATCCTTGAGGCCCCCGGGACCTCAACTAAACTTACCAACCAGTCCTAATACCTTATCCAAACTTAGTCGAGCCTCCAAAACATGTCACATAACACCAAAATCACCAATTATACATGGATTCAAGCCTAAGAACTTATGAAATTTCCAAAATCTACAACCGATGCCAAAACACATCAAAACTAGTTCGAATGACCTCAAATTTTACACACAGGTCACAAATGATACAATGAACCTACACTCTCAAAATTTCGTTCTGAGCCTGATATCAAAATTCCACCTATCGGCCGAAATCGCCGAAATTCTAACTTTCGCCAATTCAAGCCTAAATCTACTACAGACCTCGAAAGACATGCTCCTAACTCCAAAATCACCCAACGGAGCTTACGGAGTTGACAGAATCCCATTCCAGACCCGTCTTCCCACAATTCCAACTACGGTCCGATTTCTAAGGCTTAACTCACCTATAAGGACTATGTGTCCAAAAGCTCTCCGCACTTCACTATTCAACATTCCAACAAGTCCCAAAAGCAGAAATAGACATGGGAAAACAATTATTAGGGGTTCGGGGTGCTAACTCTCAAAACGACCTACCGGGTCGTTACATTCTCCCCTATTAATAAAATCGTTCATCCTCGAACGAGTATAGAGACATACCTAAAGCTTTGAAAATATGAGGGTACTGACTGTGCATATCCTGCTCGGTCTCCCAAGTTGCCTCCTCGACCGGCTGACCCCTCCAATGAACCTTTACTGACGCAATATCCTTTGACCTGAGCTTTCTGACCTGTCTATCTAATATAGCTACTGGCTCCTCAACATATGATAAATCCTTGTCCAACTAGACTGAACTAAAATCCAAAACATGAGTCGGGTCACCGTGATACTTCCGGAGCATGGAGACGTGGAATACCGGATGACTCCTGCTAGGTTGGGAGGCAGGGCTAGCTCATAAGCAACCTCCCCAACACGTCGCAACACCTCAAAAGGGCCAATAAATCTCGTACTCAGCTTACCCTTCTTCCCGAACCTCATGACGCCCTTCATAGGCGATACCCGAAGCAAAACTCGATCACCAGCCATAAATGCCAAATCACGAACCTTCCGGTCCGCATAACTCTTCTGCCTGAACTGAGCTACGCGATGTCTCTCCTGAATCACCTTCACCTTATCCAGGGAATCCTGGACCAAATCTATACCCAACAATCGGGCCTCGCCCGGCTCAAACCATCCCACTGGGGACCGGCACCGTCTACCATACAAGGCCTCATACAGGTCCATCTGAATGCTGGACTGGTAGCTATTATTATAAGCAAACTCTGCAAGTGGAAAGTATCGGTCCCATGACCCTCCGAAATCCATGACACATGCACGAAGAATATCCTCAACAATCTCAATCGTGCGCTCGGACTGCTCGTCCGTCTGAGGGTTAAAGGTTGTACTCAACTCTACCCTGGTGCCTAGGTCCTGCAAAACGGCTCTCCAGAACCTTGAAGTGAACTGTGTACCTCTGTCTGAAATAATAGATACTGGAATACCGTGGAGGCGAACAATCTACCTGATATAAATCTCCGCCAACCTCTCGGAGGAGTATGAAGTCAACATAAGAATGAAATGGGCTAACTTAGTCAGTCGATCCACAATCACCCAAATAGCATCAAACTTCTTCAGAGTCTGAGGAAGTCCAACCACGAAGTCCATGGTGATCCGCTCCCACTTCCACTCTGGAAGCTCAATCTGCTGAAGTAACCCTCCCGGTCTCTGATGCTCATACTTGACTTGCTGACAGTTGAGACACTTGGCCACAAACTCCACTATATCCTTTTTCATCATTCTCCACCAATAGTGTTGTCTAGATCCTGGTACATCTTCGCGGTACCCGAATGAATGGAATACGGCGAGCTATGGGCCTCCTCCAGAATCAACTCCCGAAGCCCATCCACATTGGGCACACAGACCCGACCTTGCATCCTCATCACACCGTCATCTTCTATAGTCACATCCCTGGCGTCACCTCGCCGAACCCTCCTGAAGAACTAGAAGGTGGGGATCATCATACTGGCGCTCTCGAATGCGGTCATAAAGAGAAGACCGAGCCACCACACAAGATAAAACCCAAAAAGGCTCCGAAAGATTCAACCTCACGAACTGACTGGCTAAGGACTGAATATCTAATTCTAAGGGCCTCTCAACTGCCGGAAGATATGCCAAACTCTCCGCCCGGCGACTCAAGGAGTCGGCCACCACATTGGCCTTCCCGGGTGGTATAATATAGTGATGTCATAGCCCTTTAGCAACTCCAACCATATCCGCTGGCACAAATTGAGGTCCTTCTGGTTGAATATGTGCTGTAAACTCCGGTGATCTGTGAAAATCTCACAGGGAACACCGTATAAATAATGACGCTATATCTTCAGGACGTGAACAATCGCTGCCAACTCAAGATCATGGACTGGATAGTTCTTCTCATGCACCTTCAACTGTCTGGACGCGTAAGAAATCACCCTACCGTCCTGCATTAACACTGCTCTGAGGCCAATCCTTGAAGCATCACAATAGACGGTATATGACCCTGAACCCGTAGGCAATACCAACACTGGAGCTGAAGTCATGACTGTCTTGAGCCTCTGAAAGCTCTCCTCACACTCCTCAGTACACCTGAACGGTGCACCCTTTTGAGTCAACATGGTCATTGGTGCTGCAATGGACGAAAAACCCTCCACAAAACGGCGATAGTACCCAGCCAAACCAAGGAAATTGCGGATCTCCGTAGCTGATGACGGTCTAGGCCAACTCTGCACCGCCTCCACCTTCTTTGGATCTACATTGATCCCATCCCAAGACACTATGTGTACCAAGAATGCCATTGAGTCAAGCCAGAACTCACATTTAGAGAATTTAGCATACAATCTCTTCTCCCTCAAAGTCTGAAGCACAGTCCTCAGATGCTACTCATGATCTTCCTGCGATCGGGAATACATCAAGATGTCGTCAATAAACACAATGACGAAGGAATCAAGATAAGGCTGGGACACACTGTGCATCAAATGCATAAAAGCTGTTGGGGCATTGGTCAGCCCAAATGACATAACAAGAAATTCATAGTGGCCATATCTGGTCCTGAAGGCAGTCTTCGGGATATCCGGCTCCCGAATCTTCAATTGATGATAGCCAGAACGCAAGTAAATCTCGGAGAATACCCTGGAACCCTGTAGCTGGTCGAATAAATCATCAATGCGAGGAAAAGGATACATATTCTTCACGGTGACCTTGTTCAGCTGCCGATAATCAATGCACATGCGCATAAAACCATCATTTTTCTTCACAAACAATACTAGAGAACCCCAAGGTGATACACTGGGTCTGATGAAACCCTTATCAAGCAACTCCTGTAACTACTCATTCAACTCCTTTAACTCAGGAGGAGCCATATGGTAAGGAGGGATATAAATGGGCTGAGTGCCCGGCAACAAATCAATGCCGAAGTCAATATCTCTATCAGGCGGTATACCTGGAAGATCAGCTGGGAATACATCAGGAAAGTCCCTCACTACTGGAACTGACTCAATTGGAGGGGTATCAACACTGTCATATCTCACATAGGCCAAGTACGCATCACACCCCTTCTCAACCATCCGCTGAGCCTTAAGAAATGAAATGACCCTGCGGGGAGTATGCTCTAAGGTACCTCTCCACTCAAATCTCGGCAAGCCTGGCATAGCTAGTGTCACGTACTTAGCGTGACAATCAAGAATAGCATAATAGGGCGACAACCAGTCCATGCCCAAGATAACATCGAAATCTACCATGCTGAGTAATAATAAATCAGCCCTGGTCTCAAAACCACTAAGAGAAATCAAACATGACTGATATACGCGGTCCACAACTAGAGAATATCCCACAGGAGTAGATACATAGATAGGGAACTCAAAGTATCTCGAGATATCCCCGAATGTGGAGCAAAATAAGAGGACACATATGAATACGTAGAGCCTGGATCAAATAATAATGATGCATCCCTACGACAGACAAGGACAATACCTGTGATGACCGAGTCTGATGCAATAACCTCGGAATGGGCTGGAAGGGCATAGTATCTGGCCTGGCCTCCCCCTTTAGGGCGACCTCTACCTCCCCGACCCCCACCTCGAGCTGGCTGAGGAGGTGGAGCGGCAGCTGGGGCTAGAAGAATAGCCGGAAGACCCGGCGGAGCACGTGGAAGCTGATAAGACTGTGGAGGCGCACCCCTCCTAGCCCTGGGGAAATCACTAATCAAGTGACGAGTGTCACCACACTCAAAACAACCCCTCGAAGGACGCTGCGACTGAGACTGAATAGGAGATGGCTTGCTGGGTTGGCCTGAAATAGCACCTCGAACTGGAGGCATGCCGGATACTGGCAGTGCATAATAGAACTCCCGAGGTCTAGGAGGAGCTGGAATACCACTGGTTGCTGGAAGGGATGAATGAACAGGGCGACCCAAAAATCTCCTACCGTGACGTGCTGGTGGTGCACGAGTTCCTGAAAAATGGCCAGTCTCTCGAGACCTCTTGGCCTCCCTCTTCTCTTTGTCCCGGACGAACATGCCCTCTACTATCCTAGCAATACTCACTGCCTGCTGGTAAGTGATATCCATCTCCAACTCTCTGGCCATACTGGTCTGAATACTAGGATGGAGTCCCTCGATGAAGCGGCGAACCCGCTCTCTGACTGTGGCAACCAAGGCCGGGGCATGCCGAGCTAACTCACTGAAACAAACTGCATACTCCGACACAGTCATAGTACCTTGGCGTAACTGCTTAAACTCCACGCGCCAAGCATTCCTGAGGCTCTGAGGGACATACTCTTGCAAAAACATCTCTAAAAACTGAGTCCAAGTGAGTGAGTCTTCCTCGTCCGGACTACTCATCTCATAGGCCCGCCACCACTGATATGCCGCTACCCTCAGCTGGAAAGTGGTGAAAGAATTCCCACTGGTCTCCACAATGCCCATAGTGCGGAGAATACGATGACACTCCTCAAGAAATCCCAAAGCGTCATCTGAAGCTAGTCTGCTGAAGGTAGGTGGGTGGTACTTCTTGTACCTCTCGAGTCTGAGTTGCTCGGCCTCAGAAGCCGCTGCCCTAGCATCATGCTGAAATGAAGCCACTGGGGGCATAGGAATATACTCCGGGGCCTGATCAACCTGGCCCTTCTGATCATGAGTGCGGGCTGCGAGTGTCTATGTCCCTCCCCCGGCCTGAGATGTAGCGGGAGCTATCGGAAATAGTCCAGCCTGCGCTAGAGTACTGAACATGCTCATGATTTGAGCGAAGGTCTCCTGCAAGGCTGGAGCAAAAATAGGGACCTCATGTGCCGGCTCTCCAGCTGGGGCTGCCATAGGCTCCTGTATGGTGCTCTCACCGGTGCTCGGGCTGCACCGTGCGGTCGTCCTCTACCCCGGCCCGGCCTCTGGTAGGGGGCTCAGGTTCCTGGTCGTCGGTCCTCCCAGTAAGGATCCTCGCCATCTGTGGGAAAGAATAGAATTTTAGATTTTTTTTATGTCAATAGCTCGCACGAAAAAGGAAATCAAAGAAATATGATTGTTCCTAACAGTTACATAGCCTCCCGAAGATAGATACGGACGTCTCTGCACCGATCCGCGAGACTCTAATAAACCGGCTTGTGACTTGTGACTCCTATGAGCCTAGACGCTCTGATACCAACTTGTCACGACCCGATTTACCCACCGAAAGGCATCATGACGGCACCTAGTCTCTACGACTAGGTAAGCCTAATTTCGGAAGCACATATTAAATTAAAGAAAGTGAAATAAAGACGAGATGAGTGAGTCTGCAATGAAAGCATCGCCACTTGGCGCATACAAAATACAACTTTTCTCAAAACCCAGTACATCATATTAGTGACAAGCTCTGTCTCAAAATAGCTCTATATAACGAGAGGGAATTTACATAAAAAGGGAAATCTATCTAAAGCTGGAGTGGAAGGTGACTTGAAGGACTCTGCGGATGCAACAGAATTACCTTTCGTCTCCTAAAAACTGCCGCTCGGACCCTAGCCACGATACTGAGCTGGTACCTGGATATGCACACGAAAAATATGTGCAGGAAAGGGCATGAGTACACCACAAATTGGTACCCAGTAATTCCCAAGCCTAACCCCAGTCAAGTAGTGACGAGTTCAGGTTAAGGCTCTACTGGATTTTTATAGTAAAAATAGTATAAAAATAATGTGAACAGAGAGGTATAACAAGCTGAGGCAAATCAGTAGAAACAATGAGCAAAAAGGTAATAATAGCAAGGATCCCTCGGCTCAGCACATCATATATTACAGTAATAAGTATGCAACACAGTACATGGGGAAAGCTCCCGGAATCTCGTCCGTAGTCCCAATTTAAATATGTAATACTGTACATGGGGAAAGCTCCTGTAATCTCGTCCGTAGTCCCAATTTAAATATGCTATGCAGTATAGGGGAAAAGCTCCCGGAATCTCGTCCGTAGTCCCAATTTAAATATGCAATGCAGTACAAGTACAAGATAAAATTTCCATTTAAAACAGTTCAAGAAAAATTACAGGCAAAATATGGATAAGACTACCTAAGCATGGTACATATGGTAATAACTAGGGAAAATTCAGGTAAAACAGGTAGGCATGCTATTTCCTGATCTGAACTACGTAGTCGATACATGAATCAGTAAAATAGGAGTGAAATAATTTAAGTCATGGAGGAAAAATTGAGTTTTTGCAACAATGGCCCGTGTACGTACTCGTCACCTCACGTATACGGCGCCCAATCAACATAAACAATATTAAAAATAGCCTAGGGGAAGTCCCCAACACAGAGTTAGGCAAGCCACTTACCTCGACTGCACTACTCAACTCGAAACCACGCTCTTGCCACGAGTATCTGACTCCGAATGGCCCAAATCTATTCAATTCGATTGCATAAGCTAAATATCACTTTAAGGAATCAAAATAGCTAATAAGTTCGAGGCTAATGCGCGAATTTAGGAAAATCGCCCAAAACGTCCCCCGGGCCCACGTCTCTAAATAGAGTGAAATTTACAAATATAGAACACTCATTCACTCACGAACTCACTCAAACAAGAATCATCAAAAACTGACGACAAAATCCTATTAAATTCTCGGATTGTCTAATTAGGGAAATGTTTTCCCCATTTGCATGATTTTTCACCTAAATCCCTTAATTGCATGGAGGAAATTACCATAGATTAATGATATACAAAGGGAATAGGGTTAGGAATTGTTACCTATGAAGCTTATCCTCAAAATACACTCCAAATCTCCCACACCCGAGCTCCAATTGATTTTTGAAGTTATGAAATTCAAGCCCTCAAATCTGATATATCTGCGCAGCGATTTCCGCACCTGCACCCCATTGGACCGCACCTGCGAAAATTCCATTGCAGGTACAAAAACCCACAAAAATTCATGGGGCCGCACCTGCGGTCAATTGGCCACATCTGCGGCTCCGCACCTACGAAAAACCAACCACACCTGCGAGGACTGGGTGACTTGGCCAAACCTGCACCTGCGAGCCCCTCGTCCGCACCCGTGTGTCTGCTGTTTAACAAAAGAATTAGACCCTTTGACTAAAACTTATTTTTAATATGAATACGGGTTACTGATAATCAAGATAATGGGAAAAATGAATAATAAACAATATTGCAGAAATAAAAGATCGATGTTGATTGTATTCGAAAATCAGATGCCTTTACAAGATGTATTCCCCTCCCTTATATAGGAGATTCTTATAACGTACGGTTCTTGCTATGGTTACACATTAATGACTAATTATGACATTAATGAGGCGTTACAAAGGATAACGGTAATTGGGGTTCAGTTACATAACATTTGAGTAATCAATTGTTGGTCCCTGAATCTGCTCGTAGTTTTGTCTAGATTCATTCTGACCGTGCCTCTTTCCCGTTTTGATCAAGTTGAGTTTCCCGTGGCTGATAAATTCGTGGGTTTACTGAATTGTGCGTCTTTGTACCGTATCTCTTCAAGGAGTCACGTCCAGCTGTCACGTTTTCTTGTGTCTACATGACTAGCTGAGTTGTTAAAAGCTGGCTTACGTGTGAAACTCTTTTTTTACCAATACAGATGGTCCCCCCACTTACCATATATTTAACGATTAATATTTGGTAAGTGGATATTCATTTATGGCGGGAATATTTTTTCACCGCTTTTCCTTGAATCATTGTATCCTTCTCTGCACCATAGACATCATTTGACACTTCAATTTAATGCTCATACCACATGTCCTTTTCGGATTGGTTCTGCATTTACTCAGCACCTTTTAGGGCTTTTTGCGGTTGTGACAGTCTCGAAGTGACATCTTCAATTATGACTTTTCATCATTAGTTTCCTTTTTCTTCATGTTTGACGGTTGTCTTCAAGTATAAAATCATGTTTTCTTTTCTTTGCTTCCACGAAACACTTTTCTAACTTTGTCTTTTGTAAAGAACTTTCTTCTTTGCCTTTGTAAACATGTCTTCTTCAAACCAACCTCAAAGAGTAATAGATATTGAAAGTTTAGTGCCTTCTCCTGCTCCGACTAGGAGTCGGAGGGTGGTAGACTTAGAAGTCTAGGATCCACTCCTTCGAGGGACTCTTCTTTTTCTCAGATAGTTCCTTCTCCTTCCACTAGATCTCCAGTTTCTCCGAGATTTAGGGTTTCTCGGTCTTTGTCTAGAGGTAGAGGTGAACTCCTTCGTGAACCTGGAGTTGATGAAATTGTCCTTGCTGAGTTTGTTTTCGCTAGGGATAGTCATGTTCTTGTAGATCAATCTTCTTCTCTTGATAGTGTAGAAAGATATCCAACCCTTATAACTGAGTGTCAGATTTCCCTTGTTCGTAGGGAATGCTTTTGGAAATCTAACTTTCCTGTCTATATTCCGAGTAGTAATCAAAGAATAACGTCTTACAAGACGGGATATTCTTTTGTTTATACGTATCCTTTCACTTTAGGGTTTAGACCCCCCATTGACCCATTTATAATTGAGTTTTGCCATTTTTTCAATATCTGCTTAGGACAAGTTGGCCCGCTTGTGTGGCGAGTTGTCGCATGCCTTAGGAGTTTGGCTTCTTTAGCCTCGGTTCCTTTTACCTTCAACCATCTTATTCACCTCTACTCTCCTACCTTATTTCGTGAAGGGGTTTTTACTCTGACTGCTAGAAGCAAAAGAGTGCTGGTAACCCCTGGAGATGATAAGGATAGGGGTTGGTACCTTCGGTATGTTGTTGTACCCACTGTTGGTTTAGTGGGTGAAGAAAATCTTCCCTTCCCTGAGAAGTGGAATCGCGCACGTGAGTATGCTTTAGCTCACATTTACTTTTTCTTGTTTTGACTTGAGATGTTTTATTAACACCGTGTCTGTTTTTTCTTCTCTCAGCAATCATGAATACTGTTGAGAATGTCTCCGGTATTCGTGATTGGGTAGAAAAATTGTTATTTGTTGCTCCTTCAGAAGAAAGATCTTGGAAGTACCTCGCTGGGAGGTATGGTTGGCAAGTAAAGACCCACGGTAAGTGAAGCTTTTGTTCTTGATTCTTTCCTTACTCGAGTCTCTTTTTTTTAATTTTATCGTTTAACTTTTTTCCCTTTTTAATAGAATTCTCTGCTCGTGGGGTGTCTGCTTCCTCTATCCCGAAGATGTCCTTGGCTCAAGCCAAGGAAATTATTGTTGGTTCATCTTCCTCGAAGAGGAAGATTAGTGAGTCTCGTTCCATAGAGGAAGAGAAAGAGGGTGCTTTAGTGCACAGGCCACGGAGAAGCCGAATGGTCTTAGATGATGAGCCTACTGCCTCAACCTTGCCTCCCGTGTCTGTGATTGAGCCCCTTGTCTTTGATGATGTTTTGCATTCCCCTATTCATGATGGTATTGATCTTGCTCCTTACGACGTCCCTTTGGCTGTTGTCTTTCCTGCTTCTTTGAGAGAAGGTGTTTCGTCTATTCCTTTGGCTATCTCAACTTTTGCTGCTGCTTTGCCTGTAACTTCTTCAACTCTTCAACTTTCCGTGCCTGCTTCTTTGCCCGTGGCTTCTCCGGCTCCTCAACCTTCTATGTCTGTTGCTATTCCATCTCTGCCTGCTTCCATGCCTTCCGTTAGGGAAGTAGGGTCTTCCAGCAGAGAGATGCGGCAGGTCGTAATAGAGGTTCAAGCTGAGGGAAACCTTTTCAAAAAGACGGGTGAGCCTGAAGTGTGGCTCAAGCCTTTGATAGGTCCCGCTGAGAAAGCAAAGCTAGCTAGCCACGGTGCTCTTACATGGGCCAATGAGGTCGTGCATACCTCTTTGAAGGTATGGTGTAAGTTATCCTCTTTCACTCTCGTATATGAAATTTACCATATCTGACTGGTTTATTTCTTGTAGATTAACCTTATAGGCATGGAGCTTATGAAGAGGATTTCAAACACAGACCAAGAGACAAGAGAGTTGCAGGCAGAAGTTGATAATTGGAAAGCACAGTATGATAGCCTAAGGATTGACATGGACGCTTTAGAAGAGGAAAGGAGTACCTTGAAGCGGCAGATGAGACTTATGGCAGCAGAACTAGCAGTGGAGCGGGCTTCTTGCAGTCAAGCTGACAAAGATAAGAGTGTTTTGGAGTCTTCGTTCGCGGAGCAGCTGTCCCGTGTCTCAGAGGAGATTAGAGACTTGAAGAACTTGCTGGGGAGAAGGAAGAATACTCAGGCGAGCTCGTGCAATCACTCACTCGTACTCAAGTATATCTTCGAAGGGCTTTAGACAAAGCTCAAACTTTAGAGGAGTCGATTTTTCCATTAAGGGCTGCTCATGAAGCTGCAGAGGCAGAGAAGGACGGGTTGAGGGCTGAGCTACAAGTGTGGGCACAAGATTATGAAGATTTGGAAGAGGTGGCTGCTATCGATGTGAGCTGGGCGTATATAAATTCTCGCATTGGCACATTGATGGAAATGAGTCAAGAGGGTTTTGACCTTAGTGCTGAAATAGCAATAACTAAGGAAGCCATGGAGAAGGCTCAACAGGGTCATAACCTCTCTTCACCTGATGGTGAGATTCCAGCCGCTCATGCCTCTTCATCCTCAGTTGCTCCCGCTCCTTCTGCCTCTGAAGTCAACCCATCTCTTGAAAAGATCTAGTTGGTTTATCCCTTTTTTATTTTTCTTTGTATCGATTGGTGGTTACCCCCAGTCCCATCGGGGGTAAATTTGGATTTTCTTTAAGTCCCCAAATGACAACTTAGGGGCACTACAATGTAAATATAAAAATCTTATACGGCTAAGTATAAGTTAATAC
>MDKI01178807.1:0-29099 GCA_005239505.1 Nicotiana paniculata
ATATATATATATATATATATATATATATATATATATATATATATATATATCTATATATTAAAAGCATACTAATTTTATTTTGTAAACCAATATAATTCTTGTTGGAAAAAAAATAATTACGGTAAATATTTAAAAAAGGAAATGAGCTAATAGTAAGAAGTTGAATAAAAATATATTTTCTTTAACACCGAGAACAAATAATTAAGTGTTTCAATGAACTAATTAGAATACAAATTTAATTTAACTTTTTTTAAAATTTGAAAATATTATATAAGTAAAATTAACGGAACTCTTAGGATATATAAATATATTTTTAAAATTTTAAAATTTATTATGTAAGTAAAATTATTTTTCATGAAACTCTTAGGATACAAAAATTCATCCTATAATAAGAGCATAGCCAACGAAAAAAACCTTCGATTAGAATAACATTATTTATAATATTATGAGTCAAATTGGTAAAAATGATAAGCAATAAGGAAGAAACAGTAATATATTTTAAAGAAGTTATCATTAATTATTTTTTATATTTATCCAACAGATCACATCTCTTTGTTTTTTTATATAAATTTATTTTTCATAACTTATGAGCTTAAAATTAGTCATTTTTAGACTTTACGTTGTCATTTTATCAACTTTTTAGGTAATATATGAGAATAGCCTCTTCATTCTTACGCCTCTAAAAGAAAAAAAAGATTAAATTATTTGATTTGTTTTATGTAACGACCCGACCGATCGTTTTAAGCTCTAACACGTCGTTCGGCGGTTTGAGGCCTTGAGTAGTTTCAGTTCAAGTATTATGACTTGTGCGCGTGGTCGGAATTGGAATTCAGGATGTTCGGAGTGGATTTGGAAAGAGAATTCTCATTTCAGAAGCTTTAAGATGGAAGAATCTGATTAAGGGTTGATTTTGAGTAAATGATCTCGAAATCGGGATTTGAAAGTTCCAGCAGGTTCGTATGATGATTTTCGACTCGGGCGTATGTCCGGATCGTGTTTTGGATAGTACGGGAGCGTTTCGGCACCTATGGTGGAAGATTGGCATTTTTGAAAGAATTTCATAAAAATTGGGCGAAGTGCATTTCAATGTTATCGATGTCCGTTTTGGATTCTGAGTCCGAGAATAGCTCTGTATGGTGATTCTGGTGTTGGGAGCGCATCCAGAAGAGGATTCGGAGGTCCGTAGGTCATTTTGGGTTCATTTGGCGAAAGTTAAAAATTTGAAGGTTTTTGAGAAGTTTGACCGGAAGTGGAATTTTTGATATCAGGGTCAGATTCTGATTTCAAAAGTTGGAGTAGGTTCATAAGGTCAAATGTGACTTGTGTGCAAAATTTGAGGTCGATCGGACGTGATTTGATAGGTTTCGACATCAAGTGTAGAAGTTCTAAAGTTCATTAAGCTTGAATTGGGGTGAGATTCATGATTTCGATGTTATTTTATGTGATTTCAGGCCTCGAGCAGGTCCGTGTGATGTTATGGGACTGGTTTGTGTGATTGGACAGGGTCCCAGGGGCCTCGGGTGCATTTCGTGGTCGTTTCAGATCATTTTGGGCTGTCTTGCAATAGCTGATGCTGGTGTTTGGTGTTGTTCTTTGCGTTCACGAGAATCCTCTCGCGTTCGCAAAGAAGGATTTGGGCTTCTGGGATTTACTTCTTTGCGTTCGCGACAAGATCCTCGCGTTCGCGAAGAAGAAAATCTCTATTACGAAGGTCTAACTTCGGAGGCTCATATCTCGCAACGTATAAGATATTTTGAGATGATGTAAAAATAAGAGTTGTAGCCCTTTGTGTCTAGTTTTTAAAAAAGTAAACCATTAAGCATTTGGATTTGTCTAGAAAACGTTATGGCTGGTACACTACAGGCTATCCAGAAAGATGAATAAGAAATTTGTGTTGCGCAGGGCTGATTTGGCAGCTTATATATCGAAATCTACAAGGAATTGAGAGATTGCCAAAGCATGAAAGTTTTATATATTGGAGTCTACTTTTCATAAAATTAAATCATATGTAAGATACAATTTTGTGCAAAACTTTATGACCGCTATACTATAGGCTGTCTGAGAAGAGTTTGAAAATGACTTTTGAGAGTTTTTGTTCATCGCGAACACGATAGGTGGCCCGCGAACGCGAAAAAGGAACACCTGGGCATAATTTAAAGTTCAAAATGAGGCTTTTGAGTTCAAATCACAAAATTTAATTGGGAGCTAGGTAGAAGGCAAAATTTCGAGGGATTTTCAGGGGAAGTTATCGGGTAACAATTCTTAACTCCTTTATGGTTATATCCCACTAATCTATGCTTAATTTCATAATTTAATTTCGGATTTGGGGTGAAAAATTAGGGAAATTTTGAGAAAAATTCTTAGGCCGAATTTTGGGGTTTTGATCGAGATTTGGTATCGGATTTGAGTAAATTTGGTATGGTTAGACTCGTGAGTGGATGTGTGTTTGTATTTGGTAATTTTACCCAATTCCGAGACGTGGTCCTGGGGAGGATTTTTGAGAGGTTTTCCAATTTCTTGCTTTAAATTTAATTTCGTTCGATAGATTAGTTTCTTGTAGTTATATTTATGATATGTAATTGGTTTTGGCTAGATTTGGGCCATTCAGAGTCTGATATTGGTGGGAAAAGCATTATTTCGGATTGATTTGAGCTTAGTTCAAGGTAAGTTGCTTGCCTAACTTTGTGTAGGGAAACTCCCCTTAGGATTGGTACTGTTGTTGATATATGAGCGCCGTGTACGTTAGGTGACGAGTATGTACACAGACTATTTGTTGTAAAACCTGTTTTTTCACTAAATAGTAACCTGTCTTTCCTCTTATTTGAACTTATTAACTTGTGTAGTATTCTATTAGACTAATAAAGCATGCCTACTTTCCTTAACTGTTTACTTGAAATGCGTGCAATATGTTTAGTTGTTTTATCTGCCTTCCTTAACTGGTACTTAGGAAAAATTGTAAGACTCTGTGCCATGATAATTGAATCCTGTTGTTTGACTGCATATTTACTTTGGTACTAGGGAACAGTATTCCGAGAGATCCTCCTGTACTGCATATTTACTTTGGGACTACAGAATGGTATTCCGGGAGATTCCCCTGTCTTGCACATTTACTTTGGGACTACAAAACGGTATTTCGGGATATTCCCTTGTCTTGCACATTTACTTTGGGACTACGAAACGGTATACCGGGAGATCCCCCTGCACATTTACATTTCGGACTGATAGACGGTATCTCAGGAGATCCCCTGTTGTATTGTTGTGTTTTAAGCCATTATTTTTCCATGATTTCTTCTTTGTTACATTTCAGTCTTATCTATTGCGATATTTCATTTTTGCTTTTCCTTATATTATATATATTCTAGTAGGGCCTTGACCTGACCTCGTCACTAATCGACCGAGGTTAGGCTTGGCACTTACTGGGTACCATTGTGGTGTACACACACCCTTCCCTGCACATGTTTTCCGTGTGCAGATCCAGGTACATCTTACCTGCCTCATTGTTAGTGTAGTCGCTACAGCTTACTGGAGACTTCAAGGTACATCTACCCGCGTTCGCAGAATCTCGGAGTTCCCTCTATCCCTTATGTTGTTTTCCTCCCTTATTTTCTTTAGACACTATGTATAGAAAACTGTTAGACGAATTTTGTAGAGGTTGTGACTCGTGATTACCAGGTTTTGGGAATACTGTTTATACTCGAGTGCTGGTGTTATTGTACATGTCGAGCGGCATTTTTATCAGTATATAATATCTATTGAAGTTTAGTTGTTAACTGCTGATTTAGTTATGTTATTTTGAAATTATTAGGCTTACCTAGTCGTAGTGACTAGTTGCCGTCACGACAACTTGCGGAGGGAGAAAATGGGTCATGAAAAGTTGGTATCAGAGAACTAGGTTCACTTAGGTCTCACGAGTAACGAGCAAGTCTAGTAGAGTCTTGGGGATCGGTATGGAGACTTTTGTACTTATCTTCGAGAGGTTACAGGGCTTTTAGGAGCACTTCCGTTCTTGATTCCTCATCGTGCGATTTGATTGCTTCGAGGCTTATGCCTTTATTTCCTTCCTATTCAATCTTATGCAACGTGAAGCGCTTGTTATAAATCGGGAATCGAGGAATTGTAATGGTACTACAGATGTGGTGCAAGATGTTTCTCCCTGCGTATTTGATTGTACTATTGCCGTTGCCATTGCGGAAGGCCGATCTGTTGTTTAAGCTCAATATTAGTACTACCTAAGGTTTTGAGAATTGGCCCTAATTGTTATGATGATTCGTGCGCTGCCATCGCACATTAGCTGTGGACTGGTACGATGCTTGTCTAGGCGTCGAGGTCGTGAATGATCTGAAGGGAGGTGTTACTCAGTGCATGATTCGGAGATTCAATATTTTATTTCCAGCAGAGGAAAGTCAATCGGACTATGAAATTTCAGGTTTAGGTTGATTGAGTAACAAGGATTGGCATTTTCAAGCATGGTAGAGTTCTCAATTATGATGTAGTGTCATCGTCCTTGTTGAACGCGTTAAGGTTCGCCGATGTTATGTCCTTCTTCAATTTTCCCTCGGGGGAGGGTATTGGGAAATGGTGTTTGAGATGCGGTTGTCAGAGATGGCGGTTTGTGGCAGTTTCGGGATAGAGTCAGTGTTTCTAATGTTAATGGCTCGAGGAAGGTGATCTTCAGAGAGGTTTAAAGTTGGTGGCGATTTATTGGCTCAAGCGCTACAGATATGGATTTTGATGTAAGGCAACAACTGGGTAGCGAAGGATGAGGAATGACATGTGGGAAGTGCCTTACGGTGGGTAAACTTCTTGAAGGCCAAGTGTGAGAAACAGGAGTCTAATAGTTGCTTAAATGAGTTTGACCGAAGTGGGAGAGTGGCATATGGGTTCTGTAGAAAGATGACTGCATGCCTTGGGAAAAGTTTAAAGTAATTCAGGATTCATGGTAGACAGTGACTAGGTCTATAGACTAATTTGGAATATTGACTACTATAGTGAGGATGATTGGATGTGACAGGAGGGAAGTTACAATGAAGATGATTCAGCCTGGTGTTTCTTTTAGATGGTGTTCATGTGCTAGCAAATCCATGGAGTTGATTATATTCAGGACCAAGTCAGAGTGGGTGACTATTAACAACGGTCCTAGTGAATTCAAAAGTCAAGTGCGGTGCCTAAGGATTTCGAGCCCGTAGTGTGATTAAATATCGTGCTTTTGCAGCGGGTTATGAAAAGGGTCTGGAGTGTTATATGTCATGTGCGGTATGAAATGCAACATTAGAGGATTGGGGAGGGTGACTTCGGATCTATGGATGGATTTATCAAGATGAGTGTACCAGTTGAAGATGCGAGTGCCGCACAAGGAGGGTATGAGATGGTTTGTGGGTTTCAGACAATGTGGTCTCGTGAAATGGGGTCATCAGGATGAGTGAGCACTGAGTTCGTTATGTTGTGAATGGATCCATTGTTATTTATAAAGAAAAAAATCCGGAGTAAATTGAAGAAATTAGTTCGGATAGCAACAGTTAAATTGGCATGATGTTGGCAATGATTAGTTCATTCAACATGTTAAGTTATGCATGTGATTTGTGACGGTACGGAAGTGAATCCCGGAAGGATTATGGAGATCTAGACAACTACCTGAGGATTGTACTTACTACATTATAGGAATTCGGTTGCACATGCATTGATTCTTCTAAGATGATCTAAGTAAAAAGTTTCTACATGATGATGGGTGTAACCTATTAGTGGTTCAGAAGTTATGATGAAATTCTTGTACATTTGCGTATTTGCATGATTAGGTACATTGGGAAGCATGGGAATCAGAAGCGGAGGATCAAGGTTGCCATTTGGTGTTGGCAGAAATATCACGAGCTCGGATGAGCGAGAAAGGACTCAGATGGTTAGAGTCAACTGGTATTGTTTTTGGCGTCACCCAAGATCGGTGTCTTGTTTGGGAGTCTTTGCATACTAATTGCGGATTCTTGATTGCTTTGCAGTGTATGTGTGGCCGACGGAAGGGATGTGCAGACTCGTTGTCTGGTGCGGAAGGTCGTGGGAGCGTGTCCCACGGGAAGATTGTATAAGTGTGACATGTAGTCACTTGATTTATTGAAGACTTAAAGACAAGTGTGGAGATTATTGGTACTATCACTAATGTAATTTATTCCTGAAGGAGCCCAATTCATTTGGTTGTGGACTGTGGAAGTGTGTTCAGGACCTGACGGTTGTTCTTGTGTGATAGGGGTTATTATGGATCCTTGAAAGGTTATTAGCCTAGTGTGATACAATCAAAATCAGCTTGAGGCCCGTGGATGGAGCTAAAATATGAATGTGGGCTCTATATAAGGCCAGATGTGTTCATTTCAGCATAACACTCCTTATAGAGGAGTATTCAGACGTGGGATGTTATTTCATCGTTGACTAATTATGTAATACTATATTGTGTCGTGTGAGTTGTGTCCCGACCCGATAAATTGTATATACGTTGAGGTTCCGCGTAGCGATGGTGTTATGTGAGCAGGATGGCTCTTGAGATGCAGATCATATGTGGCACCTTTGTCGTGCTTGAGTTTTGTAGCGTATGGCGCTATCTGTCTCCCCAGGGAATGGTATTATGCAGTTCGCGTGCTTATGGTTGATTTTGGGGTATTTCGTAAGTTATGAGCATTTTGCTCGATAAGTATTTTCTTATAGATTATTATGTGTGGATCGGGTGGCACGCCGCCATGGGTATGTTGTTTAGATCGGGTGGCACGCCGCCACAGGTATTATGTGTGGATCGGGTTGCATGTTGTACAGTGCGATGTTGAGAACAATTTCCTATATCTATTATTATGTGTGTTGCTTCTTATTTTTTGAGGAAGGTTCATAACACCTTTTCAGTTGTTACAATTAGTTATGTAGGTTGAGCAGTTATTCCAGAGTTCGTTTCTTTATGTATCACATTCAAGTTTGCAGCTTGTTGGCACATTGCGGCATCATATGAGATTTTTGTCAGTGTTTGAGGTGGCTTATTGCTTGGGCAGCTTATACTGGTGAGACGAGATTATTGGATCTGAGATCAGTGATCGAATTATATGAAGCATATTAAAGGGAAAATACCATTATTTGGTTCATAACAGGGTGATGATTCTAGTCAAGAGGAGAGGCTCATTGATTTGTGATTCGGCAAGTGGTTATGAGTTTCTACACATCTCTTTTGTCGCGGCAGTATTGAGAAAGCTGAAACAGGACTTACTTGCATCATGGGGGTGTGTTGTGGGCTTCAGTTCGTGGAATTGTGACTATTATTGTGAGAGAGTGTTATTATGGCCAGGTGAATTAAGTAGTGCATGGTGTGGATTCAGCATAGGTACACAATCATATATTAGCACACCATGTAGTGATGGTACGATATTTGTATGTTGGGAACACACCTAGTAGAGGATTTCAGATGTTGGAATTCGGCTCTAAGGCTTATTTGACTAAACGAAAAGGAGAAATTGCAAGTTTACTTGAGTGTACGTGCTCAACTGGGTTGTGGTAACACGGGTAGGTGCCCGAGGTGTTAAACAATAATTTATGATAACTCAGGAGCAGTTCTTAGCACGTTCGAGGATGAACATATGTTTAAATGGGAGAGAATGTAATGACTCGACCGGCCGTTTTGAGCTCTAACGCGTCGTTCGGAGGTTTGAGGCCTTGAGTAGCTTCACTTCAAGTATTATGACTTGTGCGCATGATCAAAATTGGAATTCGGGATGTTCGGAGTAGATTTTGAACGAGAATTCTCGGAATCAGGATTTGAAGGTTCTAGCAGATTCGTATGATGATTTTGGAGTCGGACGTATGTCCGGATCAGGTTTTGGATAGCCCGGGAGCATCTCGACACCTATTGTAGAATATTGGCATTTTTGTACGAATTTTAAAAAAATTGGCTTGAAGTGCATTTCAAGGTTATCGATGTCCCTTTGGGATTCCGAGTCAGAGAATAACTCCGTATGGTGATTCTGGTGTTGGGAGCGCGTCCAGAAGTGGATTCGGAGGTCCGTATGTCATTTTGGGTTCATTTGGCGAAAGTTGGAAATTTGAAGGTTTTTGAGAAGTTTGACTGGAAGTGGACAATTTTGATATCGGGGCCGGATTCTGATCCTGGAAGTTGGAGTAGGTCCGTAATGTCGAATATGACTTGTGCGCAAAATTTGAAGTCGATCGGACGTGATTTGATAGGTTTCGACATTGAATGTAGAAGTTTGAAGTTCTAAAGTTCAGTAAGATTGAATTGGGGTACGATTCATGATTTTGATGTTGTTTGATGTGATTTGAGGCCTCGGGCAGGTCCGTGTGATGTTACGGGATTGGTTTGTGTGATTGGATGGGGCCCCGGGGGCCTCGGGTGCGTTTCGGATCATTTCGGGCTATTTTGCAATAGTTGATGCTAGTGTCGGGTGTTGTTCTTCGCGTTCGCGAAGAAGGATTTGGGCTTCTGGGATTTTGTTCTTCGCGTTCGCGAAGAAGAAAATCTCTGTTACGCAGGTATGATTTCACATGCCCATATCTCACAATGCATAAGGAATTATGAGATGATGTAAACATAAAAGCTGTAGCCCTTTGTGTCTAGTTTTCAGAAAGGTAAACCATTTAGCATTTATATTTGTGTACAAAAGGTTATGGCTGGTGCACTACAGGATATCCGGGAAGATGGTGAAGAAATTTGTGTTGCACAGAGCTGACTTTGGCAGCTTATATCTCGAAATATATAAGGATTTGAGAGATGAAAAACATATGAAGTTGTAGATCTTGAAGTCTAGTTATCATAACATTAAACCATTTGCCATTTAGGATTTTGTGCAAAATATTATGACCATTATACTATAAGCTGTCTGAGAAGAGTTTGGAAATGGATTTAGAGAATTTTTGTTCATCGCGAGCGCGAAGAAGGAACGCCTGGGCAGAATTTAAAGTTCAAAATAAGGGTTTTGATTTCATATCACAAAATTTAATTGGGAGCTCGGTAGATGGCAAAATTTTGAGGGATTTTCAGAGTAATTTATTGGGTAATGATTCTTAACTCCTTTATGGTTATCTCCCACTAATCTATGCTTGATTTCATCATTTAGTGTCGGATTTGGGTTAAAAATTTAAGGAAATTTTGAGAAAAATTCTTAGGCCGAATTTTAGGGTTTTGATCGAGATTTTGGTATCGGATTTGAGTAAATTTGGTATGGTTAGACTCATGAGTGGATGTGTGTTCATATTTGGTAACTTTTACCCGATTTCGAGACGTGGGCTCTGGGAGGATTTTTGAGTGATTTTCCAATTTCTTGCTTTAACTTTGATTTTTTTTGCTAGATTAGTTTCTTGTAGTTATATTTATGATAAGTAATTGGTTTTGGCTAGATTTCGGCCATTCAGAGTCGGATATTTGCAGGAAGAGCATTATTTCGAATTGATTTGAGCCTTGTTCGAGGTAAGTGACTTGTCTAACCTTGTGTGGGGAACTCCCCTTAGGATTGGTACTATTGTTGATATATGGGCACCGTGTACGTGAGGTGACGATTACGTACATGGGCTATTTTTTGTAAAACCTGGATTTTCACTAAATAGTAACCTGCCTTTCCTCTTATTTGAACTTATTAATTTGTGTAGTATTTACTCGAGTAAGAAAGCATGCCTACTTGCCTTAATTGTTTGCTTGAACTACGTGCAACATGTTTAGTGGTTTTACATGCCTTCGTTAACTGGTACTTAGGATAAATTGTAAGACTCTGTGCCATGATTATTGAATCCTGTTGTTTGGCTGCATATTTACTTTGGGACTACAGAACGGTATTCTGGGAGATCCTCTTGTATTGCCTATTTACTTTCAGACTACAGAACGGTATTCCGGGAGATCCTCCTGTATTGACTATTTACTTTGGGACTACATAACGGTATTCCGGGAGATCCCCTGTCTTGCACTTTTACTTTGGGACTGCAGAGCGATATTTGTCATGACCCGAACTACCAAGTCGTGATGGCGCCTGTCATGATACTAGGCCAGACGATTCACTACCAAACCAACGCATATTTTATATTCAATAATAACTTTCGAGCTACTCAATAAATCTTTAATAAGAAATTAAAATAAAAAAAATGTAGAAATAAAGGCCCGACATCGGGTGTCACTAGTCATGAGAAACTACTACAACTGTCTGTAAACATCAAGACTAACATAGTCTGGGATTAATCAAGTACAACTAAGGGAAGATAACGGAGGGGGAAAGCAGGGTTGCGATCGCCATGCAGCTACCTTGCTAACTTCGAGAATCTGCATAAGAAATAAGCAATAGCCTCAACCGTATATAGAGAATACCTGAATCTGCACACAAGGTGCAGGGAGTAACATGAGTACGGAAACTCAGTAAGTAACATCCATAAATAAAGACTGTCAGTAGTGACAAGCAGAAAAATATAAAGTCTACAGTATGAAATCTCAATAAAGCACAACATGCTTTCAAATCAGTATTTGAGTCAAATCATCTCATTTAGAAAACCAGTTCCGATGAAAATCATTTAAAGATATTTTTCAATAGTTTCAACAGAAGCTCAATGCAAAAATCGAGTAAAAAAATGATGAAATCATAAACAGCCCCTCGGGCAAGCCTCACAGTCACTCGTAAAAAGCCCCTTGGGCATACCTCACAATCACTTGTAACAGCCCCTCGGGCATATCTCACCATCAATCATGCCTCCCAGTCACTCAACACTTGGCACTCGGAACTCGCACTCAGTAGGTACCTGCGCTCACTGGGGTGTTCTGACTCCGGAGGGGCTCCTACAGCCCAAGCGCTAATCTGCACGGACAACTCACGTGTTGCACGAACAACTCATGTGCTATCAATATCTGGATCTGCACGGACAACTCACATGCTGCATGGACAACTCACGTGCTGTACAGACAACTCACGTGCTATAATATCAATATCCTCACAACCAAGCCTCGGCCTCACTCATTCATAAACCTCACAAGCCACTCGGGCTTTCAGTAACAAACAGGGAACTCAGCCCAAAACAATGTTTATATGCATCAAAATAGAGTAATAAAATTGAGTTATGCAGTGAACAAGTATAATCATGACTGAGTATAGATTTTTGATCGAAAATAGTGAAGGAATAATAAGAAAAAGGGCCCCAGAGGGTCCAACTGTACTAGCACAACGCCGGACATGTCATTCAACCTAATTTACAGAAAACTCTTTCTAAAATACATCGATATTATATAGTTTCAACAAAATACGCAACTTTACAGTTGCTACGAGACAGAACAAGTCACAATCCCCAACGGTGCACGCCTACACGCCTGTCACCTAGCATGTGAGTCACCCTAAAATAGTAAGAATGATACGAAATCCGGGGTTTCATACCCTCACTAGATTTACAATCGTTACTTACCTCAAACCGGTCAAATCTCTAACCCGCGATGCTCTTGCCTCTCGACTCGGCCTCTAAATGCTCCGAATCTATTCAAAATCAGCATATTACCATCAATATACACTAATGGAATAAATTCCACAAGAAAAACTATCGATTGGACCAAAATCCCGAAATCAGTTCAAACACGGCCCTCGGGCCTGCGCTTCAAAATCTTACAAAAGTTACGAAACTAGAAATCCTATTCACTCACGAGTCCAACCATATCAAATTTATCATAATCCGACCTCATTTGACCACTCAAATACCCAAGATTAACTCTCCATTTTTCAATCCCTAAATTCCCAAATTTCTAGCTTAAATTCCCAACTAGATAATGAATAAGACCATAGATTCATGAAATGTATACCCATATAGGCTAGAATCACTTACCCAAACGTTGCTTCTTGAAATCCTTCGAGAAATGACCTCTCTCCCGAGTTCCTCAATCTAAAAATCAAAAAATAGAGAACAAAGCCTCGAGCTGGGTTTTCTGCCTAGCAAAATCGCACTTGCGGTCCCACTTCCGCACCCGCAGAGCCGCATCTGCGAAGAAGGCTCCGCTTGTACGGAATTTCACTAACCAAACTGACTCTGCTCCTGCGATCAATTGACCACTCAAAACAACATAAAAAAAACATAAACGAACTAAGTCGAGCCTCCAGAACACTCAAAACAACATCAAAACACCAAATCAACCTCAGATTCAAGCCTAAGAACTTCTAAACTTCCACTTTCCGCAAATGACGCCGAAACCTACTAAATCTTGTCCGAATAACCTCAAATTTTGCACGCATGTCACTAATGACACTATGAACCTACTCCAACTCCCGGAATATCATTCTTACTCCGATATCAAATTTTCCACTGTCGTTTGGGAATCACCAAATTTCCAATTTCGCCAATTCAAGCCTAATTCTACCACGGACCTCCAAATTACATTTTGGAAATGCTCCTAAGTCTAAAATCACCCAATGGATCTAACCAAACCATTAAAATCTAAATCCGAGATCGTTTAATCATAAGTAAACATCCGGTTGACTTTTCCAACTTAAACTTCTAAATAGGAGACTAAGTGTCTCATTCCACTCTGAAACCACTCCGGACCCAAACCTACCAATCTGATACAACACACTACAACTAGATAACACATAAAGAAGCTGAAATAGGAGAAACAAGGCTATAACTGTCGAAATGACCGACCGGGTCATTATAGTATTTCGGGAGATCCCCTTGCATATTTACTTTGGGACTACGAAACAGTATTCCGTGAGATTCCCATGTCTTGCACATTTACTTTGGAACAACAAAATGGTATTCCGAGAGATCCCCTACACATTTACTATAATGACCCGGCCGGTCGTTTTGAGAGTCAGAGCCCCGATCCTTTAATAACTGCTTTCCCCACATTTGTTTATGTTTTGGGATTTTCCGAAGTGATTGGTTATGGAATTCGGAGAGTTTTACGGCACTTAGTCCCTAGTTATGAGTTTAGGCCTTAGAATTTGGATCGTAGCAGGAACTGTATGAAGACGGATCCAGAATGGAATTCTGTTGACTCTGTTAGCTTCGTTGACTGATTTTGGGGTTAGGAGCATTTACGTAATATGTTTTAGAGGTCTGTAGTAGATTTAGGCTTGAATTGGCGAAAGTTGGATTATTGGCAATTTCGGCCGATAGTGGAAATTTTGATATCGAGCTCGAAATGGAATTCCGTAAATGGCTTTAGGTTTGTAGTGTCATTTGTGACCCATGTGTAAAGTTTGAGGTCATTTGGACTAGATTGGACGTGGTTCAACATCGTTTGTAAAATTTAGGAAATTCTAAGTTCTTAGGAAATTCTAAGTACCAATAAGTTCTTATTCGATGTGATTTGAAGTCTCGATTAAGTTTGAATGATCTTTTAGGAATGGTGGGTATGTTTGGTTGAGGTTCGGGGGGCCTCGGGTGAGTTTCAGATGCTTAACGGATTGGTTTGGGGACTTATGCCTTTGCTGAAGTTGTTGTGCCTGTTATTTTTGCACCTGCGGATATTGGACTGCAGGTGCGGACCCAAAGAAGCGGATAGGGAGCCTCTGATGCGGTTAGGGTCCTAGGCAGCTGGGATCACATATGCGGTTGGGGAACTGCAGAAGTGGGCTCGCAGATGCGGCCCAATGCCCGTAATATCAGTCCTAGCCCGGATAAGTGACCTTCACACCTGCGATGATTTATTCACAGGTGCGGGATTCCAGATGCGACACCACGAGCGCATATGCGGATATCGCTGGGCAGAAAAAAAGGATTTCGAGGGTTTGAAATTTCATAACACAAAATTTGATTTAAAGCTCGGTGGGAGATGATTTCTCGAGGGTTTTTGAGGAAGAAATTTTGGGTAATGAATTCTAACTCTATTTTGATCATATTACATTAATATATTGTTGTTTTACTCATCTAATTAAGGAATTTAAGGACAGAAGTTTGGAAATGGGGGAAAAGGTTCCCCAATTGAAAATCCGAGGTTTGAATGGGAATTATGTGTCAGATTTGGATGATTTTTGTCCGATTGAACTCGTGAGTGAATGGTATTCATAATTTGTGATTTTTACCCGATTTCGAGACGTTGGCCTGGGGAGACGTTTTGGGCATTTTTCCTATTTTCATTCCTTAGTTTCGAATTCATTTGCTAAAGTAGTTACTTATAGTATTTTCTTCATTATGCAATTGATTTTATTAGATTTGGGGCATTCAGAGTTGGTTACTCATGGCAAGAGCGTGATATCAGGTTGATTCCAGCGGTATGAGGTAAGTGGCTTGCCTAACCTTGTGTTGGCGAACTCCCCCTTAGGATGTTTGTTGATATTTGATGTGTGAGCGCCGTGTACATGAGATGAAGAGTACATACACGGGCTATTGTTGCAAAAAACTCGTTTTCCTTTCTAAGTCATAAACTGTTTTTCCCTTATTAAACCGCACTATTATGTTTAATTACTTAGTTTAGATTAGGGAAGCATACTTACGTGTTTTAACTGCCTATTTGACATTCTGTGCGACATGCTTAGTTCGGTCCCTAATTCCCCTTATCTGTGCTTAGTCTAAACTGTATAACTCGATCCCATACCTGTCATTTTATCTTGCGCTGCATATTTACTTTAGGACCACGGGCGTATTTTAGGAGATCCCCTTGACTTGCATATTTATTTTGGGACTACAGACGTATTCCGGAGATCCCCCAACACTGCATATTTACTTTGGGACTATGGACGTATTCTGGGAGATCCCCCTGTCTTGCATATTTATTTTGGGACTACAGATGTATTCCAGGAGATCCTCCAGCACTGCATATTTACTTTCGGGACTACAAACGTACTTCAGGAGATCCCCCTGTACTGCATAATCATTCGGAACTACGAGATGGTATCCCCGGAGATTCTCTATTTGTGTTTACCTTGTTTTGAGCCGAGGGCTCCCATAAACTGTAACTTTTGTGAATTTCTTTAATTGTTTTACTGTAAATTTATATGTATATATCTTACTGTTTAATTTATTTTATTTAATATTGTAGGGCCTTGACCTGACACTCGACCAAGGTTAGGCTTGGCACTTACTGGGTACCATTGTGGTGTACTCATGCCCTTTCCTGCACATGTTTTTCGTGTGCAGATCCAGGTACGAGCTATCAGCCTCGGGCTTAGTGCGTGTTGTTGATTCTAGCAGGCTTCAAGGTACTTCTGGTTGCGTCCGCAAATCCTCAGAGTCCTTTCTACTCCCTCGCTTAGAGACTTTCTTTTTTTATTTTCAGACTTTTGTATAGATCTTCATAAGTTATAAAAGCTTGTGATTTAGCGACATTTCGGGTCTTAGGAGATTATTTCGTATATGCTGAGCGACACTATTTCTGTTATTTATAATATGCTTTTTTATCTTTTATCATTTGGATTTCTTTAAGTTTTTTCGTAATACTAGTCATACAGACTAGGTGCCGTCATGACACTTTTTGGAGGGTTAATTTTGGTCGTGACAAGTTTGTATCAGAGCTCTAGGTTCATAGGAGTCGTGAGTCACAAGCCATTTTATTAGAGTCTCGCAGATCGGTGCGGAGACGTCTGTACTTATCTTCGTGAGGCTATGTAACTATTAAGAACAATCATACTTCTTTGATTTCCCGGTCGTGCGAATTATTGACATCAAAGTTATAAAATTCTACTCTATTCTTTCTCACAGATGGTGAGGACCCGCACCGGGAGGACCAATGATCAGGCACCCGAGCCCCCTGCCAGAGTCGCCATAGGTTGGGGTCGGGATAGAGGACGACCGCGCGGTGCAGCCTAAGCACCTGCGAGAGCTGTGACAAAGGAGCCCCCAGCAGCTCCAGCCGGAGGTCCGGTACCGGAGATTCCTATTGCTACTCCACCCCTCCAAGAGACTTTAGCTCAGTTCATGAGCATGTTCAGCACTCTAGCTTAGGCTGGACTACTTTCAATAGATCCCGCTACATCTTAGGCCGGGGGAGGGCCACAGACTTCTGCAGCCCGCACTCTTGAGCAAAGGGTCCAGGTTGATCAGGCCCTAGAGTTTATTCCTATGCCCTAGTTGCTCCGATTTCGCATGAGACCAGGGTAGCTGCTTCTGAGGCAGAGCAACTCAGACTTGAGAGGTATAAGAAGTACCACCCACCTACTTTCAGCAGACTAGCTTCAGGTGATGCTCTGGGTTTTCTTGAGGAGTGTCATCGTATCCTCCGCTCTATGGGCATTTTGTAGACGAGTGGGGTTTCTTTCACCGCTTTCCAAATGAGGGGAGAAACATATCAGTGGTGGTGTGCCTATGAGTTGAGTAGTTCGGACGAGGCAACCTCACTCACTTGGACTCAGTTTTCAGAGATGTTCTTGCGTGAGTATGTCCCTCATAGCCTCAAGGATGCTTGGCGCGTAGAGTTTGACCAGCTGCGCCAGGGTGCTATTGACTGTGTCGGACTATGCAGTCTGTTTCATTGAGTTAGCTAAACATGCACCGGCCTTGGTTTCCACGGTCAGAGAGAGAGAGAGAGTTCGCCACTTCATTGAGGGACTCCACCCCAGTATCCGGACCAATATGGCCAGGGAGTTAGAGATGGATATCACTTATCAGCAGGCAGTGAGTATTGCTAGGAGGGTGGAGGGCATGTTTTCCCGGGACAAAGAGGAGAGAGTGGCCAAGAGGTCTCGAGATACTGGTCATTATTCAGGAGCTCGTGCACCAGCAACACACTATGGTAGGGGTTTTGTGAGTCACCCCGTTCATTCAACTCTTCCAGTAGCCAGCGATGTTCCAGCTCCTCCTAGACCTGAGGAGCCCTATTATGCGCCGCCAGTATCCAGTATGCTTCCAGCTCGAGGTGTTATTATCGGCCAGTCCAGCAGGCCAGGTCCGAATCAGTCTCAGCCGTCGCGTCCTCCGAGGGGTTGTTTTGAGTGTGGTGACACTCATCACATGGTTAGGGATTGCCCCAGAGCCAGGAGGGGTGCACCTTCACAGACTTATTAGCTCCACGTTCTCCACTGGGTCCTCCGGCCATTCTTCCATCCCCAGCTGCCATTCCACCTTCTCAAGAAGTTCGAGGTAGAGGTCAGGGAGGTCGAGGTCGCCCTAGAGGGGGAGGCCAGGCCAGGTACTATGCCCTTCCAACCCGTTCATAGGTCGTTGATTCAGATTCAGTCATCACATGTATCGTCCATGTCTCTCATAGGGATGCATCAATATTATTTGACCCAGGCTCTACGTATTCATATGTGTCTTCTTATTTTGCTCCATATTTGGGGATATCTCGAGATTCTTTGAGTTCCCCTGTTTATGTATCTACACCTGTGGGATATTCTGTTGTTTTGGACCACGCATATCGATCATGTTTGATTAATCTTAGTGGTTTTGAGACCAGAGCCGATCTGTTATTACTCAGTATAGTAGATTTTGATGTTATCTTGGGCATGAACTGGTTGTCGCCCCATTATGCTATTCTTGATTGTCACGCTAAGACTGTGACGCTGGCTATGCCAGGCTTACCGAGATTAGAATGGAGAGGTATCTTAGGGTATACTCCCAACACGGTCATTTTGTTTCTTAAGGCTCAACGAATAGTTGAGAAAGCGTGTGATGCGTATTTGGCCTATGTGAGAGATATCAGTATTGACACCCCTACAGCTGAGTCAGTTCCAGTAGTGAGGGACTTCCCTTATGCATTTCTAGTTGATCTTCCAAGCATGCCGCCCTATAGAGATATTAATTTTGGCATTGATTTGTTGCCGGACACTGGACCCATATCTATTCCTCCTTACCGTATGGCTCCTCCTGAGTTCAACGAGTTGAAGGAGAAGTTGCAGGAGTAGCTTGATAAGGGTTTCATTAGGCCCATTCTATCACCTTGGGGAGCTCCGGTCTTATTTGTGAAGAAAAATAATGGTTCTATGTGTATGTGTATTGATTATCGACAGTAGAACAAGGTTATAGTGAAGAACATGTATCATTTGCCTCGCATCACTGATTTATTTGATCAGTTATAGGGTGCCACGGTATTTTCCAAGATTGACTTGCATTCTGACTATCATCAGTTGAATATTCGGGGGCTGGATATCCCGAAGACTGCTTTCAGGACCTGATATGATCATTATGAGTTTCCTGTCATGTCATTTGGGCTGACTAATGCCCCAACAACCTTTATGCATTTGATGCATAGTGTGTTCCGGCCTTATCTTAATTATTTTGTCATTGTGTTGATTGACGACATCCTAGTATATTTCCGATCTCGGGAAGATCATGAGCAACACTTGAGGACAGTGCTTCAGACATTGAGGGAGAAGGTTGTATGCAAAATTTTCTAAGTGTGAATTCTGGCTTAATTCACCGATATTCTTGGGAAACGTAGTGTCTTGTGATGGGATCAAGGTAGATCAGAAGAAGGTGGAGTCAGTTCAGATTTGTCCTAGACCGTCATCAACTATGGAGATCCGCAGTTTCCTTGGTTTGACAAGGTACTACGTCGCTTTGTAGAGGTATTTTCATCTATTACAGCACCTATGACACGGCTGACCCAGAAGGGTGCTCCGTTTAGATGTACTGAGGAGTGTGAGGAGAGCTTTCAGAAGCTCAAGACAACTTTAACTACAACCCCAGTATTAGTATTGCCTACAGGTTTGGGGTCCTACACTGTCTCTTTTGATGCCTCGAGGATTGGCCTTGGAGCGGTATTAATGCAGGACGGTAGAGTGATTTCCTACGCGTCTAGACAGTTGAAGGTGTATGAGAAGAATTATCCTGTCCATGATCTCGAGTTAGCAGCTATTGTTCACGCCCTGAAGATCTGGCGTCATTATTTATACGATGTTCCTTGTGAGAGACTGATCACCGGAGTTTGAAGCACTTGTTCAGGAAGAAGGACCTTAATTTGTATCAGCGGAGGTGGTTGGAGCTACTTAAGGACTATGATATCACTATGTTGTACCACCCGGGGAAGGCTAATGTAGTGGCCGACGCCTAGAGTCGCCGGGCGGAGAATTTGGGGAGTTTGGCATATCTTTCGGCAGCTGAGAGGCCCTTAGCCTTGGATGTCCAGGCCTTAGCCAGTCAGTTCATGAGATTGGATATTTCATAGCCTAGCCGGGTATTAGCATGTTTGGTTGCTCGGTCTTCTCTTTATGACTGTATCAGAGAGCGCCAATATGATGATCCACACCTTCTGGTTCTTCAGGACAGGGTTCGGCGAGGTGATGCCAGAGATGTGACTATTGGTGATGATGGCGTGATAAGGATGCAGGGTCGAATCTGTGTGACCAATGTAGATGGGCTTCGGGAGTTGATTCTTGAGGAGGCCCACAGCTCGCGGTACTCCATTCATCCGGGTGCCGCGAAGATGTACTAGGATTTGAGACAGCACTATTGATAGAGGAGGATGAAGAAAGATATAGTTGGGTTTGTGACCAAGTGTCTCAACTGTCAGCATGTTAAATATGAGCATCAGAGACCGGGTGGATTGCTTCAGAGATTAGAGATCCCAGAGTGGAAGTGGGAGCAGATCACCATGGACTTTGTAGTCGGGCTTCTAGGGACTTTGAGAAAGTTCGATGCTATTTGGGTGATTGTGGATTGGCTGACCAAGTCAGCTCATTTTATTCTAGTGTTGACCAGTTATTCTTAAGAGAGATTGGCAGAGATATATATCAGAGAAATCATCCGGCTTCACAGTATCTCAATATCCATCATTTTAGACAGAGCTACTGTAACAGCCCGTAAATTCAGCTTAGGTATGGATGTTTAAATGAGTAGTAAGGTTATATTTTGGACATGCGAAATTCTATTGGTATGAATATGAGTGGAAATAGTTATTTTAGAATCAAGACGAAGAGTGAGGTATACAAGATTTGATAAAATATATGAAGTTTACAAAATGTCAGTCTTGCAGGAGATTTAGTGGAAAACATATAAGGTATTTGGGAACATTAAAAACATGAAAGTTTTAGGTATTTAAAGTATCTTTCCAACTATATATTGTGGAGCCTAAACGTATTTCTTTGCAAAAGGTTATGTGCATTTTACAGAACAGTGCGCAATATCCGCGCCCAGTGCGCGCCCTGAGCGCGGCCGCTAACATGCGGTAGTGTTCCTACCATTTTCCGTGGTCAGGTGCACAGTCAGGCCTACAGGTGCACGTGGGCGCACTTGGGGAGTCATTTTTAAATCCCTATTTCGTCCCCTTAACCCCAAAAACATAAAAACTTGCTCTAGAAAAGAGAGCTCTCAAAAACCTAACTCCTTAAGGGTCCCTCCACCACCCAAGGTAATTTCTAATGGTGATTCTAAGTTAATTTAATTTCCCAACATCTTATTAACATGGGTAAACCCTCAATATCATTATATATTCAATTGGGGCATCATTGTTGAGAGAAGGAACCCTAGAACTCGAATTCAAGGGGATTGAACTTCAACGAGGTATTGTCTTCACCCTCTAATTGATTCTAGCATTGGTTTAATGATTATAGACCCTAGTTCATGAGATATGATTTGATGGTTTTGATAGAAAAACATGAACGGTTATAGGTTTGGTGTGTTGATTGTTGATTATTGGTTAAGGGTGTTGTTTACCTTATGGGTGATAAAGAATAATGTTGATTATAACCATTTGAGACTCTAGAATTTGTCTAGGAGCAAGAGAATGGGTTATTGGGTGTAGAGACACCATTAATAAGAACTAGGAAGATTTATTCCCACCAAGTGTTTGATAAAATACTTAAGTTACCAAAACATGAGTATCATAGCTAATATGGAATCCCTTTGACTTGTATTGCTATAGATTAACGTTGAAAGGGTTCACAAACATTGTATTACGCTCAAGAGCAGGAAGTTAAGTTATGTGAGGCTAACTTTCTTCACGTTTGGGAATGTCTATGATTCTCCCTACGTCCCATTCATTATGACTATTACTAGTTTCCTCAGAAAGTAATTATGCCTTAGTTCTATGAATAGTGATAGAACTTCTATTCTCTAGCTTCGTAACTCATTCATGACTTTCATGTAAAATCAGTGCATAATCAATATAGACTTGGGTTTGATGCCTATGGGTCTCAGTCTAGATTATTAGCATGTCATAAACAGATGAAGTTTTATTTTTCAAAATCAGTTCATGAATACATGTCTCAGTTTAGTTCTATTCAGCATTCAAGTATCATGTAACTCAGTATGGTTCAGTATTTCAGTATTATTCTCAGTTCCTGAATGTTGAATCCTTGTATTTGGGCCTGAGACCGCAGTTAATGCTTTATTCATCTTTGGGTCTGAGGCTACAGTCTATGCTTTTTGCATCTTTGGGCTTGAGGCCGCAGTTTTGTATACATATACTTGGGCCTAAGGCCCTAGTTTGTGTACATATATATTAGGCTTGGGGCTGCAATTTATTTATTCAGATAAACATGTGGTTCATCATTAAGAAGAGGGAGAATTCATATTATTACTTCCTTTGTTCAGTTCAATTATCAGTTATCATTTCAGTTATGAGTTATCAGTTATCATTATCATTTCAATTATCATTTTAGTTTTAGTTTCAATAGTTAACATTTCAGTTATCACTTATTAATTCTCATTCATCATCTTAGCTTTAGTTTCAACATTTATAATTCTTTCTTTTAGTTTCTTTACATACCAGTGCAATTCAAATGTACTGACATCCCTTTTTGCCCGAGGCCTGCATCTCACGATGCAGGTAATGATTTAGAGGTTGACGATTCAGAGCGCTTGGATTCTCGTACCAGCTATTTGGTGATCCCAGTTCTTTCGAGGCATTATCATTACCTTATAGTCTTCAGTATTTTCAGACAGACAATTTTTTCAGTACTTCATTAGAGGCTTCATAGACTAGAGTATTAATTAGATAGAGTCACAAGCATTTAAGGTTAAGCAATGTTGCTACATATATGTGCATGCTTATATTAGTGTTTCCACATTTGATCTATATAATTTAGACTTTCAGTATATCAGCATGTGTTAGTTTACCTTCTACATTCAGTATGTTACGATATCACATGTTGATTCAGCCATCCAGTTGGTTCGCTTGGTCGCAATTAGTCAGGCACTGAGTGTCGTGTTACGTCCAGGCCCAGGTTCGGGGTGTAACAAAGCTTGGTATCAGAGCCCTTGGTTTAAGAGTCCTAGGGAGTCTATGAAGCCGTGTCCAGTGGAGTTTCCTTTATATGCGTGTGCCGACCACTCATATAGATGGTTAACTACCAAGACATCCAGGATTGTCTCATATCTTTCGACTCTAGATCATTCCATGAAACTTAGAGCAATAGGTAATATTCTCTTACTATCGAATTCCATGCATATCGAATTCCCAAGTGCAGGAAAAAAAAGTCTAAGGTTCCAGAAAGGATGATTTTCCTTTTGTGATATTACTATGGGGTACATGTTGGTAACAAATGAGATTTGAGAGGAGGTTGAAAGTGGGATGCAATGGATAGTAGTACATATTAGAGCATATCCTTATCAGAAATTACAAACAGTCATTATATTTTGTGTTATCAGCTTTTCTCAGTTATCAATTATACAGTCTTTCAATTAGCAGGTTTATGGTTATTCCGGGTGCCAATTATTTGTTATTCAATTACCAGATCTCCAAGTTTTTGTGTATCCAAATTCCGCTGACTTGGGAGTATATGGTGATGCCTATAGGTGCTAAAAGAAAATATAAGAACAATGATTATAGGGAAATCGTCACATGTTAGGTCTGAATTGAGGCCAAGACTCGCCTGATTGTGTAGGAAATAAGTTATAAGATGATGGTATCTCTGAAGGACATGTTTGTGTATGGTAGTGTATCCATATCCATTTACCTCACAGAACAATTTCATTTTTAATTCTTAGAAATTAAGCCACAAGTTGGATGATGATAATTTAGATGTCAGACCCTACAGTGTAGCAGGTTAAGAATTTGACCGCAAATGGCCTAGAATTGGTCATTATAGCTTTGGACAAAAACAAAACTATAATTGAAGGTAATGATTTACAGGTCGACGATTCAGAGCGCTAGGATTGTTGTACCAGCTATTTGGTGATCCCCAGTTCTTTCGGGGCATTATCATTACCTTATAGTTTTTAGTATTTTTAGATAGTCAATGTTTTCAATACTTCAGTAGAGGCTTTATAGACTAGAGTAACAGTTAGATAGAGTCACAAGCATTTAAGGTTAAGAAATGTTGCTACATATATGTTCAGGCTTATATTAGTGTTTCCGCATTTGATTATATCATGTAGACTTTCAGTATAGTAGCATGTGTTAGTTTACCTTCCACATTCAGTATGTTACGATATCACATGTTGATTCAGCCATCCAGTTGGTTTGCTCGGTTGCATATAGTCAGACACCGAGTGTCGTGTTACGTCCAGGCCCAGGTTTGGGGCATGATAGGTACACAGTTCACATCACGGTTTTGGAGAGCCGTACAATAGGATTTGGTTACTAGGGTGGAGCTGAGCATAACATTTCACCCTCAGACAGACGGGCAGCCCGAGCGCACGATTCAGATTCTTGACGATATGCTCTGCGCCTATTTGATGGAGTTCAGAGGATCATGGGACCAATACTTGCCACTTGTAGAGTTTTCTTACAACAACAATTACCAGTCAACTATTCAGATGGCACCGTATGAGGCTTTGTATGGTAGGAGGTGCCGGTCCCCGGTGGGATGGTTCGAGCCGGGCGAGGCCCGATTGTTAGGTACATATTTAGTCCAGAATGCCCTGGATAAGGTGAAGGTGATTCAGGATAGATTTCGCATAGTCCAATCTAGACAGAAGAGTTATGCGGACCGAAAGTTCTTGATTTGGCATTTATGGATGGAGAGCGGGTCTTGCTTCAGGTATCACCTATGAAGGACGTCATGAGATTCAGGAAGAAGGGCAAGCTGAGCCCGAGGTTCATTGGCCTTTTTGAGATATTGTGGCGTGTTGGGGAGGTTTCTTATGAGTTTGCCTTACCTCCCAGCCTAGCAAGAATTCATCTGGCATTCCACGTTTCTATGCTCTAGAAGTATCACGGTGATCCGACGCATGTATTGGATTTCAGATCAGTCCTTAGTTGTGAGTTTAAGCCTTAGAATTTGGACCATAGTCGGAACTGTGTGAAGACGGATTTCAAATGGAATTTTGTCGACTCTGTTAGCTTCGTTGAGTGATTTTGGGCTTAGGAGCGCATCCGAAATTTGTTTTGGTGGTCTGTAGTAGATTTAGGATTGAATTGGAGAAAGTTGGATTTTCCACGATTACGGCCGATAGTGAAAAATTTGATATCGAGATCAGAATGGAATTCTAGAATTGGCTATAGGTTTGTAGTGTCATTTGTGATCTGTGGTTCGACGTTGTTTGTAGAATTTGGAAAATTCTTAGTTCTTAGGCTTGATTCCGTGCAAAATTCATGTATTTGATGTTATTCGATGTGGCTTGAACGCTTGACTAGGTTTGAATGATGTTTTAGGAATAGTTGGTGTCGCCCTCCCTTCTTTCCTCGCGGAGATCGGGTTTATGACATTCGGTTGGGACAACTCTTTCCTTTTGGAAAATGGGTTTGGGTTTTTGAGAGTCGCCACCTAACGATTTTTAAAGGTGCGTTAGGACACCAAAAGGGTTCATTTACAACCACATTGTTAACTAGAGATAGGGTAAGGGATTGAAATTATCCTAAGGGGAAGGTGTTAGGCACCCCTCAGGATCCACAAATGTGGTTCCCGGCCAATCAGCTTTTGTGAATTTGTACAACTTAGCAAACAGACAAACAAAGGCTCAAATAGGAGGAGATTTAAGTCTTAAGCATGCCGATGTTTGAAAAAAATAGTAAAGAAGGTTAGAGTTTGAAAAGGATTACGATCTAAGCATAAAAAGGGTATCCTAGGTTTATATGGATCACATCAGTACAATACCCAGTAATCACTCGTCAAAGAGGGGCTACACGTGGTATTAGCGCACCAGTCATCATATCCATATTCTACCCTTCTCCCACCCCGTGAAAGTAACTAAATAGAGTGTTGGTCTCGACCTCTATTGCATGCTGTTACCCGTCCCTTCCTATTAGTCTCGGAGGAATTTAGGACTTCTATCCTATAATGATGCTCTAGGTAGACTCTCAGGTTTGAATGAAAAAGCACTAAGGCGACAAATAAGAACATGTAGGACTGCAATTAGGGGGAAACACAGAAAAGCAGAGAAAAGGTGCAAGTATACCTCCACAAGTAATGCAAATAGGCAGCACGACTCATACACAATTAAGGTCTTTTGATTCAGGTCCTAAAACATGGTATCTAAATGAGAATAACAAATACATATTTATTGCATAACTCAGAGAGGAAGTCTTAATCAGTTTTACTTACTGATTTTATCCTGTTTATAATTAAGCAGGCTACATAAATAGACATATTTCCAGTTTTAACAACTTTAATTACCTAAGGCTTGCCTAGGCGTAGGGCCATGCTCAGTAATTACCCAGATTATTAAAGAAACTGTTTGAGTTGTTTTGCCTAAACATGCTGTACTTAGGTGTTGCATCAAATGCAAAGTTATCACTAATTGTTTAGAGACATGGTAAAATAGTTTTAGGTCCTTTTTCATGTATTGGTAATTAGGTGCAGAATGAGTCCTAAAACATGATATCTAGTACACATATAGGGATGCTGAATGATGCATATACAGAATCCTAAACAGGATTTGTAAATGCACAATAATTACAGAATTAGGCATGATTTTAGACGATGCAAGAGTGGACGTTTATTTTAGTGTTGTTTACTCTAAACAGGATCTCCAAGTGTTTATGGAAGCATAGATCATGATTGCAAAGTACTGGTTATTAACACATTTTAACGTAGGATTCTCTAAGTGACATGATAGTGAGATGGACATGCTGAAAACAGTAAGTATAAGTCCTAGGGAACATGATCTCTAATGCATGAAATGATTCCTAAGCATGGTCTCTATTGCGCAAGTAGGAATATAAACCTAATAACATATTTTCTACCCTTTTAATAGCTAAAGCATACATAATCACCCATTCCCTTTCCACTATCCATCCCCAGAGTAGTTATTACAGGCCATTTGCATAAATTACATAATTGAAATAAGAAAAAGAAGGAGTTATGCTATAGGGAGCCTACTGATAGGCCCAAAATCCCCAGAATGCCTCAAATGCCATTAGTTCACAGCCTTTCATATAATCCAGGTGTGTCAGAGTTCCATAAGGATCTCAAAGGATCCCGTGCAATGCTCACACCAGATTTCATAGCCAAGATAGAGTAAGTGCAGTGTGGAAAGGCCGGCTCTTTTGTGTCAAAGTTCAGAGGGAGCTCAAGGGTAAGGCAATGCTCACATAAGAGGGACATAACCTAATGTCTAAGAGTATAGTGGAAATGCTTGACATAGTTTTGAAAGAGTTAAGTTGGAAAACAGTTTGAAAATGAGTAGTTTGAAATAAGTTTTGGAGAACAGAAGATTTTGCTTTTAGTGAAAAACAGCTTAAAAGGGAAGAGAGTAAGGCAATCAACAACTTAGAACCACATCAACATGCATAGTGCAAGAAAGCAGTCACAAACAGGGAAAGAGGGAATTGGGGACAAGTAGTTCATATGTGAAAGCATATCGGCACACATGTTAACACTAGAGAAGTACTACAGAACTTAAATAGTCATATCAATAGTCTATCACAAAGTGTTCATGCCAGGAGCTTAACAACATTAAATTAAGGGTGCTAAACAGAGTTACACATTAGGTCCAGGGGAAGGGTTCAGGATTGCCTAGTAACTAGGGGTCATGAGTACATGCTTATAGTGTTAGGAATCAGGGGTAAGGCAGAATTGTAGTGGAAACATGTAAGAGAGAGAGCAATATACATGCTGAACTAGGGGGAAAAGGGAAATCACATAGAAAAAACATGCATGCTAACTTCAAGATAAACAACATAACCACAAGTAGAAACATAAGGGAAACAAAAGGAATCGTAATACAAACAGAAACATATTGTTTTGGATGCTGTAGACTTAAACTGAAAACATACCAATTGAATGAAATAATGAGTGCAAAGTGGAGAGCAATAAAGTGAAGAGAAGTAGAGCAGTAGTGTGTAGAGAAATAGAACAGTATAATCACTCAGTCTTGGCTTTCGGCCGACTGAGTAGCAAGTAAACAGCAGGAGAAACAAGAGAGTATGTGTGTGTAAGAGAGTTCAAAACAGTGCATTGTTCGTGTTTGTGTTATGGAGAGAGTAGAGGTATTTATAGTTTAAGACAGGTGAAAGAATAAGGTAAAATAACAATTTCACAGTAATTATGGGAGTAAGAAATCAATTGGAATCAAATTGGTAAAAGACTTCCTTTGATTAAGGAGTCATACTCAAACGGTAATAAGCAGTGACAAATAAGGAAATGAATTATGTAAAGTTGATTTTAACATGATAAGGAAGTAGTATAGGTATATCACATGTAAGTAAGGCAAAGTTCAGAATTCTATTTTAAGGAAAATATATGTGAATTAATTTGACAGCAAAATATATGGAAATAAGGTAAGAAATAATTTATATTCTAGAAATCAGTAAGGAAACCCTCGAGTGAGGTTCTAATTACCGGAAATCAATATCAATCAAGGGGAATATCACACATTAGCGGGATGGGCGTGATACAAACAAAGAGAAACAGGAAATTAGCACGTCTTAATTAAGGAAAAACTCAAAAATCAGTAGATAACATTATGCAAAATTAGTGAAGTATCAATCATAGAGATTCACGGATTCACAAATAGAAAAGATAACACTGATTTGTCACAACATTATGAGAATAAGTTCAATAAGCATATAATAGACAACAATCATAACCATAGGAAGACTAGTAAGGTAAAATCATATAGAAGTTAGGGATTCGTATAGAACACAGTACGAATCACCGCATACACATGAAATCGAATCCAGAAACCCTAATAGGCAAGCATGTGGTAAAATCACAAAATCACGAAGTATTCACGAGAACACAGTAAACATAATAGAACAGACAAACATATTATCGCAAAAAAAATTGAAATCACAGATTGAAACCGAGAACTTTGGGGGTTTTTAACAAAAATAAATCAGACAAGATGGGGGAAAACTCACATAATGTTTAAACACGGTAGAATCATAAAATAATGTTGAGAAACAAGAAAAAGAACAGTTTTGAAAGGGATTTTGGAAAACCTAAATCGAAAACCAGAAAATCGTTTAGGAACCTGAAGAGTCTTTAAAGAAAACATAGAAAGATCTCATAATAGGTATAGGTCTGTTACAAATCTAAAAGGATCAGAAAGCTTAAAGAACTAGGGTTTCGAAGAGAACCCATAAAAAGATAAGAAAGCCTTAAAGATGTTACTGGCTTTAACCCAAAGGTCATACATCTTACTCAGACGGCCGGAGGTGGCCGAAAATGGCATGGGAACTCATGGGGTGAGTGAAACGCCTTCTGGCTCCTCTGAGGGCCTCAAGGTGGTGATACCCGGCGTAGAAGGAGAGCCATAGGCTGGGGGTGGTGGTGAGACCACCATGGTTACTGGCAAAGCAACGGCAGGTGAGAGCTTAGGTTAGCAGAGAGAGTTGAGAGAGATGAGAGATTCTGAAGGCGGCGGGGGTTTGGGAATGAATCAGGGTTAGGGGTCTTTAGGAATTAAAAAGGAAAGGGTTTATTTGGACCGTTGATCTAGGAGATAAACGGTCAGGATTAGATCGGGTAAATGGGTTCCAGGTTTGGGTAGGAGTTTATAGGATCTGGGTCGGGTAATTGGGTAGGCAATTTGTTTAAGAGGGGCTCAATTTGGGTTATAATTTTAAAGCCAAATTTGGTTATGATTTAAATAGCCAGTTTTCCTATTTTGATTTTAATAAAAAAAAAATTCTGAGGATAACTTTCTTTATCAAAATGATTAAAAATGTATAATTATCATTTTAAAAATATAGAGGCCATTTTTACATGTATAAGATATAATTATACACTAAATGGGCTAACATTGCAATTATATGCAATTTAGCTTGAAAACTACCAAATGTAATTATAAAAATGCATAAAAACTATATGAATTACATTTGGCATAATTATAGAAGTTGAATGGAAAAATCATCATAACAATAATTTTGGAAATAATTATTGGATTTTATGAATAAAAAGGGGAGAAAA
>MDKI01016764.1:0-23501 GCA_005239505.1 Nicotiana paniculata
TTCTCTGATTGTCCTAGTTGATTACCATGCCACCATGCTATATGATATTGTGAAAAGGTGATTTCTTTGTGCTTATTCCATAAGGTGCAAAGCTCGTTAAATGTTGAATACATCAGTATGAGAGGATGTGCTGCAAAACGAAAGAAATGATAACGAAACAAATTGTTGAATGTATCTAAGTGCTAAATGCTGTGTAGAAAGTGATGGAAAGGAAATGTGGATTTATCTAATTGAACTATATGTTGATGGTATGCTGTATATGACCCACTGTTTGGTGAAGATTACTATGGCCTTGATTTTACATGGTTATTTGGTTGTTACGAATGTATATTCTTGATGATGAAAATCCTTATGATTGAATTGATTGGTTGATGTTACTACCAAATGTGATTGTAAGGTGGGATCGGGTTGCACGTCGCAACAGAAGTAATAAGGGTGTAATTTGATTGTAAGGTGGGATCGGGTTGCACGCCGCAACAGAATTGTACGGTGGGATCGGGTTGCACGCCGCAACAGAAGGAATAAGGGTGGAATGTGATTGTAAGGTGGGATCGGGTTGCGCGCCGCAACAGGAGAACGATTAAAATAAGAAACTGTGGAACTCTCATTTGTGTTTCCTGTATCTCTGTGCAGTATTTGTTTGGTTTCTTTGAATGTCTCCTATCTGTGTATTATTTGAATTTACTTGGAGTAAAGCTTGTTCATACATACTAGTACTATTTCATGGCACTAACGTCCCTTTTTCGAGGGCGCGACATCTTTTATATGGATGTAGGTGGTTCTGTAGCAGGTATCTCGGTCCGTTGTTAGTGGTGCCTCCTCTTCATCTCTTCAGCAGTTCTGGTGAGCCCCATTTCCTCTCGGGGTCGTGTGTGGACTATATCATTCTCTTTTTCTTATGTTGAAAAAAGTATAGCCGGGGCCTTGTTACCGGTAAGTCTATGTAAACTCCTAGTACTGTTAGAGGCTCCGTAGACACGAGGTGGGTTGCATATATGTATATTTTGGGCGGCAGTTGTATTCACTTGTGATCGTGGATCGCATTGGAAATGTTGTATGTAACTTGTATGTTTTTGGGATTGTCAACTGCTAAAATGTTAAGGAAGAAATGAACTTAATTTGTAAATCCATGCTCAATTTTTAATTTGCTACTTCCTACGGAACATTGTATATTATGAACATGGGGTAATGCATTGGGTAGGAAAGACAATCCATGTCCACTTGACCGGGTTCATCCGGTTAGGCGCCGGTCTCGCCCCTCGATTTTGGGGCGTGAAAATGATTCGGTCATTATGAACCTTTGGAGAATTATCTACCTGTTGTGGATGATCAGAGTTGATTTAGAATATAATTATTGGTAGACCAATATGGGTGTGTGTTCTACACCGAGTCGGAATTGTTGACCCCAAATTGCTATTTGTTGAGGGATGTACCATTTGATTGTTGCTGAGCTTATTCGTGTTTTGGAGTGATCTATTACCTTTCGGTGTTTCGAGGAGTTGTGATCGTTGGTTATATATATAAATAGGGTGTAGTTCTATCGTGGATTTACAACAAGATTTGAGTAAGGTAAGTAATTGGGTGTTGCAAGATTGAGACGTGTTGGTTATGTTCTTTTTGGTTCGGGTCGCATGATATCGTCTGATTTCCCCGTGGTTATGGCAATGCACTTTGAGTAATTGATGTCGAATTTTGCATGGTTATTGATTTTGAGCAATATGGCTTGGATTATGTCATGTGGTCTAGTTGTTGGATGGGATCACGCTTTTCAGCTCAGTTAGGTAGAGGTATGATCTTTGGTGTTGGATTTGTGTGATATGGTTTCACAATGTGTATCAGGATTTTAGCATGATGTGGTAATGGCAAGAGTAATGGCAGGATAGTCCTCTCGTGTGCGTCTTCTCTATTTTATGAATTGAGCTCTTGGGATGTTGTTATTGAGTTCACGAGTTGCACAAGTTATGTCTCTGGATGGTATTGATACTGATCGGACGAATGGTTGATGGTTTCTACGTGTTTCTTTCATCATCGGCACCATATGAAGGTGTTTAAGCAAGGTTTTGTTTGATAAGAGGTTATTTACCGGTATTGGGTTGTTATGAGCAGTGATTGGGATTAGGGGTCATCGCTATGAGTGTTGAGTCATGTGGTATATTATGTGATTTCATCTTGTGTTGCGGATATGTCTTGATACATCGTGTTCAGACTATTTCAGCTTATAGTCGTGGAAATTCGATCTTGTGAATGGACTCAGAAGTGGAAATTTAGTTCTAAGGTTTATGGGTCAGGATTGGATTTTGAATTTTCAACTGTGTTGTGCTATTAGACCTATATGGGGTAGAGTGACGTGGCATCACCTCCGAATATGTGCATGGTAGGTTACACAACAATTTTGGTGGTGTTTGGAACAACTCTAGGCACGTTCGAGGACGAACGTTTGTTTAAGTGGGGGAGAATGTAACGACCCGGCCGGTCGTCCATAGAAATTTCATTATTATTCCTATTTTTACCTTGTCATAGGTTGGTTATACTGTTTATGATGTGTTAGAGTTGGTAGGCTCGGAATCGGAATGGCTGTTTCAAGAATTTAGTCATTTAGTCTTTAAAAATAGCCTTATAGTTGGAAAAGTCAACTAAGAGTTGACTTATTAGTAAACAACCTCGTAATGCGGATTTTATGGCTCGTATAGCTTCGTTAGGTAATTTGGGACTTAGGAGTGTGTTCGGAATATTTTTGTGATGTCCGGTATAGAATTAGGCTTGAATTGGCGAAAGTTAGTTTTTGCCGATTTCCGGTCGGTAGTGGAAAATAGGCTATCAGGGTCGGAATGGAAATCCGACAGTTGAAACAGGTTCATAATGTCATTTTGGTTATGTGGGCAAAATTTCAGATCAATCGGAGGTGTTTTGGATAGTTTCGGCATCGTTGGTGGAATTTAGAAATTTCAAAGTTAATAGGCTTGAATTCAATGTGATTTTGGTGTTTTTATGTTTCGAAGCTCGACTAAGTTCGTATTGTATTTTGGGGCGTGCTGGTATATTTAGTTGAGATTGCGAGGGCCTCGGGTGGATTTCGGAAGGTTAACGGATCAAATTAGACTAGAAAAAAAACTGCTGCATTTTTTTCACAGCAGCGTGAACAGTACCGCGTGAATAGTACCGCGTGAACAGCACCGCGTGAACAATACTGTAAAAATTCTGGACAGTGTATATATAATGAGCAGTCCGAGTTTTCTTCCATTTTTGAACGAGATTTGAGATTTTGGAGGGATTTTGAAGAGGGAAGACGATTGTTCTTCATTGAGGTAAGGATTTTTGACCCAATAACTCAATTATATGTGATTAAGGACAAAATTAACAGTGTTAAATTGGGGAAAATCAGTAGAAAAAGGTGAAATTAGGGCTTGAGTTTAAAAGGCCTTTTAGGGATGATTTGAGGGGTCAAACAGACTTCGATTTTAGCGTTCTTTATATGTATAGACTCGTGAGATGATGAAGAACATTTTAGTATAAAATTTTTCGAGTTCCGAGACGCGAGCCCGGGGGGTGGGTTTTGGCTAATTTCGGGTTTTGTGCTTAAATTGATATTTTTCAATTGGAATTCATCCCCTTAGCATAATTTGATGTGAAAAATCTGAACTTGATAGATTTGGAGCACTCGGGAGTTCATTCGAGAGGCAAGTGTGTTGCGTAATAAGTTTTTGGGCTAGTTTGAGGTAAGTAATGTCTTTAAATCCTGTCCTGAGGGTATGAAACCCCGGACTTTACATCCTTTCACGGGTTTGGAGTGACGCACACACTGGATGACGAGTGTGGGGCGTGCACGAATTGGAAATTTAGAAATATGTTTCCTTTTTAGGAAACTATTGAGTTGTGAAACTGCTTTTAAAGCCTATTCCTTATAGTATTGATATGTTTTGATATAATTGGGCTGTAAGCCATGTTTGGGGTCTAGTGCCGATCTGTTTTAACCCCTTGGGGGCTATTTTCCTGATAATTCCTCACTTAGAAATTATGATTTTACACTCAGTCTTTCATAATAAATTGTTTTGACACTCAGCGCTTGTCGATATTAATTATTGAAATGAAATAATGTTTTGGGTCGAGAACCATATTTATTTATGGCCCGAGTGGCATGTTGAGAGTGCCTGACTGAGTGAGGCCGAGGACCAATATTGTGAGGATGTTATGATATGAGAGAGGGCGAGTGCCTGAGAGTGATTGATGCCATGATTTGGCTTGTTTGTAGCGCTTGGTCTGTAAGAGCCCCTCCAGAGTCTGTACACACCCTCAGTGAGCGTAGGTACCTACTGAGTGTGAGTGCCGAGTGCTGAGTGATGAGTGATTGGGAGGCATGAGTGACAGTGAGGTTACCCGAGGGGATGATGTTGAGTGACTGCGAGGTGCTGAGTGACTGATTATGAGTGATGATTTTGCCCGATGGGCGGTTTAAAAGTGATATTTTACTGAGCTTTTGATTATGATTCATTTCATCTTTCAAACTGATATTTTTAGGAGTTTTACAGAGAAATACTAGAAAGTATACTTGTTTTAAAGAATTTTTACGGAAACTGGTTTGAAATTCTATATACCTTATTGAGCCGTGGCATTTTATTGTTTTGGGGATTGGTGTATTTGTGTTGTGTGTTTCTTATTCTCAGACTGTGATTTATTTTCATTACTACTGAGTTGGCGTACTCATCATTACTCCCTGTACCTCTGTGTAAATATCCAGGTACTAGTGCGGAGCAGTATCCATATTCGTTTGTTATCAGTAGCATTTACGAGATTTCGAGGTAGCTATTCAGCGTCCGCAGATTCTCCACTTCCCTTCGTCTTATAGTATTAGCATTTGATTCATAGACATTTACTAAGACAATAGCAGAGTTAGTTATATTCTTAGATGCTCGTGACCATGTTGACTCCAGTCCTGGAGGATTTCTTTAGACAGTAGATTATATTATTATGTTTGCTTAAAGACTTAGAGAAAATTCTTATACTCTGTCGCTCTTTATTATTGATTTTTTAGAAATTATATTAAAAAATGTAGTTATGTGATGATTGGCTAGCCTAGTTCCACGATAGGCGCCATCACGACCTGTTAGGATTTGGGGTCGTGACACATCATTATCGTGATACATGTGCGTTTTGTGAGTTTGACATGTTTTAACCTGAAAACAAAGAATCTTTGACAAGAACAAGTGTGAAAATAACGTGTGTTATCAAAATTAGCAGTAAAATAATCACTATTATCTCTAGACCCACGGTGGGCGCCAAACTATTTACCCTAAAATCTAAGTAACAATTAAATTTATATCGAGGCCTTAAAGATACGTGATTTAGTCCAATGCTAATTAATAAACAAGAGATTAAATGTATAGATCAAAGAGGTAGGCTGAATCAAACCAGTGTGTGAGCAAGTCTCGACCTCGAGCTATGTGGCCTCGAGGTAAGCTAATTAGAACAACACAGTAAGAATAATCAAATTAAGAGATAATAAGCGATGAGAAAGAAAGTAAGAGTGTATATTCTTTGCCCATGATTGATGATCATTACAAATGAATGGGCTATCCTTTATATAATAGGGGAATCCTAAATAAGGTACATTTTCGTTTTTAGTAAGGAATGTGATTGTACAATTGTCTAACCGCCTAGTACAAATTCGTACAAATCCGTTCCGAAATTTACGCCTTTATCTTTGTGCCATTGCGGGAATCTCGCTTATTCTGTTACAAACCCATAACGACATTATCTCGGGGTAGACCATACTCGACCCAACTCATCGTGCGCTTCGATCTTCGAGCCTTGTACTCCGTTATCAGACTCGAACTTGGTTCATTGGGTTCGCTGAACTCGCGCTCGAAGTGACTCTTCAAGCCCACAAAATCGGGCATAGCTGATTTTGACCGTACACAACTCTCCTCTCTCTCTCTTTTACATATTGCATAGTTTTGAAAGCAAAAACGTAAGAGTCCAATGTGTGATTTGCTGCCCTACATAGAATTCACGGAAGTTCTATAATTTCTATTGTTAGTATTACAGAATAGTATTATGTTCTATCCTGTAAGAAATTAATCTAAAACCTTAGGCAATGTGAGGAATTAAATTCCTTAAAGGAACACAAATTTCTATCTTTTTTCTTACTATTTTTGTGTTCATATTTTCAATAAATTTATTTTTTCCTCGTTAAATAAATAAATAAATATATGTGTGTGGGGTGGGTGGGGAAGGGGGTTTACTAACCTACTATATAGTTTTAGTAGGTTAGCCTTGTATACATATTTTTATTTCTCCAAAATACCCTTATTGACAACATTAAATTTAAGGACCTTTTTGTTGTTTCTAAAATCCACATTTAAAAGGCGGAGTAAATTTCCCATATATTTTGTGACGACCCGATAGGTCGTTTTGAGAACTACCCCTTATTTATGTGTTCCGAAACCTCTCATAGCTCCATTTAGTATTATATGACTTGCGTGCGTGGTCCGTGTCATTTTTCGAAAGATTTTATGTGAAATTTTGAAGAAAACGTATTTTTAGCTTAAAATAAGGTTTGGGTCAACCATGGTCAACATTCTTAGTAAACGACCTTGGATCGGTGTTTTGACAATTCTGGTAGGTTCATATGATGTTTTTGGACTTGTACGCATGTTTGGTTGGGGTCCTAGTAGCCCCGAGGGCGTTTCGGCGCACTATGTGGCAAGTTGGAAAAAAAAAGTTTAAACTTTGAAAAAATCCTTGAGTTTTGATGACCGAATCATGATATTTGATGTTGTTTTGATGATTTGAGTGAGTGAGCGAGTTTATACGATGTTACACTAGTGTGCATGTTCGGATTGGAGCCCGAGAAACTAGAGTGAGTTACGTACGAGTTTTGGTTAATTTTGGAACTGCTAGTGCAAATATGTTGTTGGCGCTAAGTTGCAGGTCTCGTGATGTTAGGATCGCAAATGCGATGTGGGAGATGGGGGCTGGGTTTCGCTTTTACAAAGAATCATTCGCATTTGCTGATTGCTTGTGGTCCGCATTTGTGACCATTTAGTCACTTTTGCAAATGTGGGGATTCCCGGACAGCTTCGCAAATGTGAAGCTTGCACCGTAATTGCGATGGTTGGGGCCTTCGAATATGCGAGGTAATTGTCGCATTTTCGGCTTTCGGGGCACCGTTGCACTAGTCGCTTTTTCGATCCGAATTTTGCAATTGCGGACATCGCAATTGCAATATCTGCAGCTGGGTAACTCCGAAAAATGGGACTTAGCTCATTTTACTCTGTTTATCAACCCCAAACTCTCTAAAGGGGATTTTTGAAGAATATTTGTCCACAAATTCAATAAAAAGAAACTTTAACTAGTTTTCAATCAATTTCTATTACTTTTCCATAAATTTTAACATCAAATATGCGGATTCAAGGTAGAAATTATGGGTTATGGGTAGAATTTAGGAATTTATAAAGTTGATATTTAGACCTCGAAGTAAGTCACATAATCGGGCTCGGAGGTGAATAGATAATCACATTGGTCTGAATCTCGAATTTTGACTTAGCGTGCACGAGGTTGACTTTTGTTGATATTTTCAAATATGATCAAAATTGAACCTTTTTCATTCGTTGATTGTTTTTAAAGCTTGTTTTGAATTGTTTGAACAACAATTGGCTAGATTCGGTTGGTTTAGAGGCTTGTTCTAAAGGAAAATCCGTGGTTGAATATTGATTTGATTGTGGAAAGAGGTAAGTATCGTGGTTAACTTTGACTTGAGTGAATTAGGACTTGTTGGGTCCTCTTTAGATAACTCATTAAGAATAATGACTATCTCCTATGGTGTCTTCTTCATCAAGGGACCTCCAGCTGAATTGCTCAATGTTCTGTGCGAGACCGGTGTCAATCCATCCCAAAAGTCCTGGAGTTTCATCTACAGTTCGATTCCACTATGTTGACACTTTCTGACTATATCCTTAAACCTCTCCCATGCTTCAAAAATAGTTTCCGTATCTTTCTAGCAGCAGTTATGGATCTCTCTTCTAAACTTTCCCGTTTTAGATGAGGAGAAATATTATCAAGAAATTCTACGGTCATCTCCTCCCATGTTCTAATTGATCCCTAGGGCAAGCTTCGAAGTCACTACTTTGCATCATCTATGAGTGTGAAGGGGAGCGCCCTTAAGTAAATTTCATCTTGTGACACACCATTGTATTGAAAGGTGTTCATAATCTCCTCGAAATCATTAGATGGTTATTTGGATCTTCATTTATCTTTCCTCTGAAGACACTGGACTTTTGAAGAGTTTGGAGCAATCCTTGCTTCAATTTGAAATTATTCGCTGCAACTGGAGGTGGTCTTATACATGACAATCCTTGGTTTTTGACTAGTCTAGCGTAATCACCAAGTGGTCTCCCAGACCGGGAGCTATGATTCCGAACTGGGCTGCAGCTAAGGGCTGATTTTGATTAAGTCTGTGACTCCTCTCTTCTTCATAAATGTGCTGCACATCTCTAATAGCTGCTTCTTCAACATCCCCTGCTTCTTTTTCTCAATTTTGGGTTGCCTTTCTTGTAGCCAAATCCACATTATCATCATCTCCAGCCATAGTTTCTTTAGTTGAGGATCGCCCAACTTTCTTTATATTCTCAGGGAGATTTCTTTCGTTCATCAGATGTCGCAGTGTTTTTCTATTTCTTGTTCGTATGGTAGAAATTCTTTCCCAGAAGATCGAATCATGCACCACTCTTACCTGCAACCTGCACACAATCAAAGAACACCAACCGTAAAAAGGGAAAAATAAAGTAAAATAAAATGAAACAAAAAAAATTCTTGAATTAGCACTACAAACTATTTCAAACACTATTGATTGCCAATCCCCGGCAACAGTGCCAAAATTTGACGAGTGCAAAACACACACTTAAATATGCTCGCTAGTCGAATAAAGTATAATATAATATCGTCCAAAGGGATTGGAGTTAAATCGCATTATCATAATTTGTAGCAAGATTTCTATCCAAGATGATCAACAATTGAGAATAATGTGATTAAAACAAAAATTAACTAAAAATCTAGAGCTAATTGACTAATGACAAACAAACAAAAAGCAAGCAAAGAAGGTTATCAGTGAGAGAAAATAGGGGTTGATCGGATAACTGCAAGATAATTGCTTAGGATTTAATTCTAGATAATTCATTTCTAATGTTCAAGTGAGTCTCTCAAATTCACTTGTTTATTAGTTCAATTGTTTAGTAGAAACTCATCTCTCGATTAATCCCAACCTCACAAGATGAACCAATTTAAGCGCGGTGAAGATATGCAAGAATGCGTAATGGACTGGTCTTTAGGAGAACCTATATCAATTATCCTCCTAACTAGGTTTAATCAATAATTCAACTAGCTTCTTTCGATTACAAAAAATAATTAGTGAACTCAACCAACAAGATAATGCAAAGATATCACAAGTTATGCATCTCTCGATTACATGAACATGTGAATATAGATTCAACAATTAAAACATCCAAAAAGATTCAATACATAAAAACTAGAGTTATAATCCACTCATCACCGACATTTAGCCTCATATTCGATAGAACTCTATTCCAAACCTCCATTACGCTGGTAATAATGCAAGAAACACGAGGACTTCATACTTTGACACCTCAATCACCAAGCCACAACTAATACCACCGGGCACACACCCCGCAAGCTAAACCTCAAGGAGCACAGAACGAAAATGACTGAATATGAAAGAAGGAACACATAAGGAAACCATCAAACAAGTCCGACAGGCACAACTCTCTATCAATTCTAACTTACACAACAATATAACAAGGAAGGAATTAAAGCACTTGAACAAATCACAAGGATCCCATCCTGGTATAACTTATATCATGGTACACAGCCCGATTCGAACACTTCAAATCACATGAAATCACAAGGGTTTCGCCCTCAACTCTAAATCGCTAATAGGATATATACCCCACCAACTGGAACTTTTCTCTAGGTCACTTCCCTCAACAAAATTACAACACGTACTGGCTCCCACACCGGTGGAGCATAAGAATCATAGCTCGTAACCACTATACTCAGGAATCACATCAAGCCTACCGTAGTGGACAACAGGAAATTACTACTAGTCTCATATCTCTCAATAATGAATAGAAACAAACAATAGACACGGGCTACCACTCACCGAATCTCCCAACAGGAGCAAACACTAAAATAGAGTGCAAAGCATGAAACCCACTCATAAGCGAAATGACAAATGAGGGAACCTGTCCCGACCAACAGAGCTATAATAACATACAAATGGTGCCCCTCTGTACCAAATCAAAACATACCTGAACGATAACATCTGGCACAATGGCCTTCAACCTATTATACAAAACAGATCAACGGGTCGGGCCTCCCCTTCTTGGGCGCCCTCTACTCATCTGAATGCCCTGCTGTAACACATCTTCCTGGAGCCTGGGACAATCTCTCACCCTGTGACTGGTATCTCCACACTCAAAACAACCTCTCTGCTGGTGTGGCTGTGGAAATTATGCGATATGAGTACTCTGGGACCCACGAGTAACTGGAACCCCATGCGAAGCCGGTAATGCAAACTTAACTGGCTGACCCACAAAACCTCTACCGTGACGCACCCTGACTCCAAAATAAGGACCAGCAGATCTCTCTGGTCTACGAGGCCTCCTCGCCCCCTGGACTCTCTCTCCTAATCTCGTCTGTCCTCTCGCTCCCGGTCCCACATTCCCTCTAACCGGTGAGCGATCCCTACCACCTGCTGAAACAAAACATATGACTCTAACTCTCGAGCCATGCTGTACCGAATATCATGACTGAGCCCTTCAATGAATCTATGGAGTCGCCCTCTAACTGTAGCGACTAAGGCAGGTGCATGCCTGGCCAAATCACTGAATCTGATGGCATACTCTACTACTGACATAGTGCCCTGGCGCAGCTTCTCAAACTCTGGGCGTTATGCATCCCGAAGGGACTGGGGTACAAACTCTCTCAAGAACATCTCTGAAAACCGACCCCATGTAAGTCAAGCTGACTCGGCCAGGCTACACATCTCATATGTCTGCCACCACTGATAAGCTGCTCCCTGAAGCTGGAACATGGTAAAAGCAACCTCACTCGTCTCAACAATATCCAAAGTGCGGAGGATGCTATGGCACTCCCCTAGAAAACCCCGTGCACTGTCTGAAGCCAATCCGCTGAATGTAGGAGGGTTATATCTCTTGAACCTTGCAAATCTAATCTGCTCTCCCTCAGATGTTGTTGCTCTGACCATGATCTGAACTAGAACCACAGGCTGTGTCACTATGACACCTAGACCCTGACCAACATGAACTTCTACTCTGTAGTGTGGACGGCGGGAGTCTATGCTCCTCCCCCGATCGTTGAAATAACTGGTGCAACCTGAAATACCCCTGCCTGAGCCAATGTACCAAACATGCTCAAGAACTGTGCTAAAGTCTCATGAAGTCCGGGGTTAACAACAGGCGCCTCCGGTGCCTGCCCCCCCAACTTGAACTGCTGGTGGCTCCTCAAAGGCTGCTCTGGTAGATGACCTAAATGCGGCACGTGCTCTTCGTCGACCTCGGCCCCTGCCCCTGGCGACATCTGTCTCGGGGGTAACATCATTAGGATATGCGGCTCGTGTCCTCACCATCTGTTAGAGAATAGAATGATAAATTTCAAACTTCAAGGTAAATGAACTCGCACGATAGGAATGAAAGAAATGTAATTGTCCTAATAATTCGGTATCCTCTCGAAGATAAGTACATACGTCTCCGTACCGATCCACAAGACTCTACTAAACTCGCTTATGACTCGTAGCAGCTATGAACCTAGGGCTCTGATACCAACTTGTCACGACCCAAATTTCCCCTCTGTTGGGTATCGTGATGGAGCCTAGCCTTAAGGACTATGTAAGCCTAACATTCCTGGAATAGAAACAATAATAAATAAAATCTTATATTTTATGAAAAAAAATTCTTTATACAAGAGTATATTCCCAAAATCCGGTACTACAAGTCATAAGCTCTATAAGGTTACTACAACATCTAAATACAACTGTTCGGAAGTAAGTAAATTAGTGTAAATACAGAATAGGAAGGTGAGTCCGAAGCCTGCGAACGACATGTTTACCTTGAGTCTTCTCAGCAAGAACCCGCACAACTACTAGCGATCAATACCTGGATCTGCACAAAAATGTGCAGAAGTGTAGTATGAGCACACCACAGCGGTGCCCAGTAAGTATCAAGACTAACCTCAGTGAAGTAGTGATGAGGACTAGTCAAGACACCACTGGTCTAATAAGTTACACATGCATAAATATAGAAATGAAAGAATATGACATCTATCTAATGACTGCATAACATAGTAAATAACAGAACAACTATAATGCAGAAGAAATACAGCAAACAACAACGGAACATCATAATAATACACAGGAAGGATAGTCGGAAGTACAAGCCAGAACCGTAAACCACAACACAATAAGAAGACCAGTAACTCAGCACTGCATTAGTTTGTCCACATCAGGCCTTAGCCAATAAAACCCAATAAATTGGTCAAATCCTCGAGTGAAACTTTTCAACCGCAAGTTTATATTAAAAGATTTTAAAAATATAATCATTTTAGTGGGAAAATTTCTTTTGAAATATACTTTCTCCAAAGATATATAAGTATACTTTACAAAACGGAATTCTCAAACGTAATTCCTTTCCATAAAAGCTTTTCAAATGTACCTTTCTAATAAATGGGTTTCAAACATAATCTCCTTCAAATAAATGCTTTGCAAACATACCTTTGAAAAAATAATAACCTTGCAAACATAGTTTCCTTCAAGGTAAATTCCTTTAAACTTTACTTTTTTCAATAATTGTCTTTCTGACATAGTTTTCTTCAATATAAAAACAATTGGGAATCCGTCCCGTAGTTCACGATTAGTCATGCAGTATAGGGGAATCTCTCGGAATACGTCTGTAGTCCCAAAATAAATATGCAGTGTTGGGGGATCTCCTGGAATACATCTGTAGTCCCAAAGTAAATATGCAGTACAGGAGGGAAAGCTCCTGGAATACGTTCGTAGTCCCAATTTAAATATGCAGTGCAGCACAGGGGGAAAGATCCCAGAATACGTCCGTAGTCCCAATTTAAATATGCAATGCAGTACAGGGGGGAAACCTCTCGGAATACGTCTGTAGTCTCAATTCAAATATGCAGTACATGGGGAAAGCTCCCGGAATACATCTGTAGTTTCAATTTAAATATGCAGTGCAACAACCAAAGACAAAAATTATAGCACGGTAGAAAACTCGTACATCACCACATCAAATACAAAGCAACCAGGACAATAACACAAGATACGACGAATAAATCAATACAAGAACATCAATTCACAAAGAAATAGTAGAACATCGTTCACAAGGAATAATCATGGCAAAAAATACTAAGTGCAAAAAGGGAAGAACTTGACCAGGGAAAGAAAAAAATCCACAAATTCAAGTCAACAATAAGAAGACAACACAAATCAAATAAATTCCAAGTAAGGACAAGTCGACTAAGATATAAGTTATCTATACCCCTTATGAGGTTGAACAACTTATGAGGATATTCAACCATTTAATTAATTATAGGTAGCTTATGAAAATATAGCATGATGATAGAGAGGTAAAACCTTTGGTTAAGTCAAATCAGAGTCAAATAGGAGTAAGGGTGGCTCCTAAAGCAATTATTTCTAATCAAAGCATGTAGAGGTGAAACTAGCAGATAAGAACTCAAGCGTATCAAGATCAACTTCATACAAGGTGAATATAAGGACCTAAGAACCCTAAAACGTCAACCTTCTACAAATAAGATCAAGCACACACTCATCACCTCGCATAGAGGGACTAAAATCAACATAGAAGACCCAAATCCTAAGGGGTAATTCCCCCACACAAGGTTAGGAAAGATACTTACCTCAACCGCTCGGACCAAACTTGAAATCACGTTCTTTCCACGAGTATCCAACTCCAAATGGCCCAAATCTAATCAAATCAATAGCATCGTGTAAATAATACTACAAAAAACTAGTTTAACTAATAAATTTGAAGCTAAGACGCGAAATTAGAAAAATCGCCCATAAAGTACCCCGGGCCCACGTCTCGAGATCGGGTAAAATTTACAAATTATGAACACCAGCTCATTTATGAGAACACTCGAACAAGAATCATCAAAATCCAACGTCAAAATCTCACTCAAATCTCGAATTTTCAATTGGGGAACTTTTATCCCATTTCCAAACTTTTACTCTCAAATTCCTTGATTATATGAGGAAAACCACAATAGATAAATGCAATAAAACAAAATTCGAGTAAGAAATCGTTACCCACAAGATTCCTCTGAAAATCCGACAAAGAATTGCCTACTCCCGAGCTCAAATTAAAAAATGGAGTGAAAATGAACAAACCCTCGAATATAAACTCTCCGCCTAGCGATGACCGCACCTACGGCTAATTAGACCGCACCTGCGGTCCCACACTTGCGGAAAATTCACAGGTGGGAAAACTCACTAAATGAACTGGGGCCGCACCTGCCGATCACAGGGCCGCATCTGCGGCTCCGCACCTGCAGAACCCTGTCCACACCTGTGAGACTCGCTGCCCCTGACCAAAACCGCACCTGCGGCTCCCCATCCGCAGGTGCGAAAAATCAGAACCAGCAATGCTTCAGCTAGTTTTCTAAGTCCAAAATTATCCCATTGAGCATCCGAAACATCCCGAGGCCCTCGGACCTCAACCAAACATACCAACCCATCCTAATACCTTATCCAAACTTAGTCGAGCCTTCAACACATCACATAACATCAAAATCACCAATTATGCATGGATTCAAGCATAAGAATTTATGAAATTTCCCAAAATTGATGCCGAAACACGTTAAAACTAGTCCTAATGACCTCAAATTTGACACACAAGTCACAAATAACACTACGAACCTACAACCACTTCTGGAATTCCATTCCGGGCTCAATATCAAGATTTCACCTATCGGTCGAAATCGCCGAAAGTCTAACTTTCGCCAATTCAAGCCTAAATCTACCGCAGACCTCGAAAACACATTCCGGACACGCTCCTCAGCCCAAAATCACCATACCAAGCTGCTGACATCATCCATAACTTGTTCCGGAGCCGTTTACATAAAAAGTCAACTTTCAGTCAAAACTTCACCGTTTAAACTTCCACAACAACAATCCTTCTTTAGATTCCACTCTGAATCCTCAGTAATTGAATTCAACCATGCACGCAAGTCGATATACATAATACGAAGCTGTTCAAGACCTTATGCCACCGAACAAAGCATAAAATCTCAAAACGTACCGGTCAGGTCGTTACATGAATGGGTTGTTGAGGCTGAAATTGCTGCCTCTGCTGATTTTAGAAAACTAGAGCTCCTTATAATCGGGGTCTAGAATTATTTTGTTGCCATGCATTCTATACCTCTAGGTGAACTCCATGAAAAACTGGGGTGCCTCTGAACCATTGCATTAAAGCTGTAATTCCCCACAACATTCACTTCCTCAGTTGAGGCTTGACACTCATGAGTAGGGTGTCCTCTTTCACATATATCACACGCCACATGAGTCTCACTTTGTATCGAGGCTAAGGCCATCTTCCTTATCTCTTTGGCCATAACATCCAGCTATACTTGCACAGATGTGTTAACATCACCCTGGTGAACACCTGTCAATCTTCTTCTTTAAATACTCTTAGAGGGCCACTGATTTGCATCTTTAGATAACTCATTAAGAATATTGACTGTCTCCTATGGTGTATTCTTTAACAAGGGACCTCCAGCAGAATTGCTCAATGTTCTATGCGAGACCCGGTGTCAATCCATCCCAAAAGTCCTGGAGTTGCATCTAGAGTTTGATTTCACTATGTTGACACTTTCTAACTATATCCTTAAACCTCTCCCATGCTTTAAAAATAGTTTCCATATCTTTCTAGCAGAAGTTATTGATCTCTCTTCTAAACTTGCCTGTTTTAGCTGAGGAGAAATATTTATCAAGAAATTTTCTGGTCATCTCCTCCCATGTTCTAATTGATCCCTAGGGGAAGCTTCGAAGTCACTACTTTGCATCATCTATGAGTGTGAAGGGAAACACCCTTAAGTAAATTGCATCCTGTGACACACCATTGTATTAAAAGGTGTTCATAATCTCCTCGAAATCCATCAGATGGTTATTTGGATCATCATTTATCTTTCCTCTGAAGACACTGCACTTTTGAAGAGTTTGGAGAAATCCTTGCTTCAATTCCAAATTGTTCGCTGCAACTGGAGGTGGTCTAATACTTGACAATCCTTGGTTGTCGACTGGTCCAGCGTAATCACCAAGTGGTCTCCCAGACCGGGAGCTATGTTTCCGAACTGGGCTGCAACTAAGGGCTGATTTTGATTAAGTCTGTGACCCCTCTCTTCTTCATAAATGTGCTGCACATCTCTAATAGCTGCTTCTTCAGCAACCCCTGCTTCTTTTTCTCATTGTTGGGTTTCCTATCTTGCAGCCAAATCCACATTATCATCATCTCCAGCCATTGTTCCTTTAGTTGAAAATCGCCCAACTTTCTTTATATTCTCAGGGAGATTACTTTCCTTCATCAGATGTCGCAATTGTTTTTCTATTTCTTGTTCTTATGGTAGCAATTCTTTCCCAGAAGATCGAGTCATGCACCATTCTTACCTGCACATAGTCAAAGAACACCAACCGTAAAAAGGGAAAAATAAATAAAATAAAATTAAACAAAAAAATTCTTGAATTAGCACCACTAACTATTTCAAACACTATTCATTGCCAATCCCCAGCAACAGTGCCAAAATTTGACGAGTGCAAAACACACACTTAAATATGCTCGCTAGTCGAATAAAGCATAATATAATATCCTCCAAAGGGATTGGAGTTAAACTCTATTATCATAATTTGTAGCTAGATTGCTATCCAAGATTATCAACAATTGAGAATAATGTGATTAAAACAAAAATTAACTAAGAATCTAGAGCTAATTGACTAATGACAATCAAACAAAAAGCAAGCAAAGAAGGTTATCAGTGGGAGAAAATAGGGGTTGATTGGATAAGTGCAAGATAATTGTTTAGGATTTAACTCTAGATAATTCACTTCTAATGTTCGAGTGACTCTCTCGAATTCACTTGTTTATTAGTTTAATTGTTTAGTGGAAACTCCTCTCACGATTAAGTCTCAACCTCACAAGATGAACCAATTTAAGCGCGATGAAGATATGCAAGAATGCGTAATGGACTGGTCTTTAGGAGAACCTCTATCGATTATCCTCCTAACTAGGTTTAATCAATAATTCAACTAGGTTCTTTCGATTACAAAAAATAATTAATGAAATCAACGAACAAGATAATGCAAATATATCACAAGTTATGCATCTCTCGATTACATGAACATGTGAATATAGATTCAACAATTAAAACATCCAAAATGATTCAATACATAAAAACTAGAGTTATAATCCACAAAAAATACTAATACACCAAATCCATCAAACCCTAACAATAACTACTCCATATATATTGAGTAATTCATCAGAAATATGTTTAAAGTAAAGAAAAACATAAAACGATCCAAACTCGTGTCTTGAGTGAGGATTGAATGATGAAGTCATTTTGCTTTTGCTTATCCAACTCCCACTCAACCTCCTTAGGTCTTAGATGTGCCCAAAGTCTAGAAAATAACATTTTTCATGTATATATACCAAGTAGGGTCGGGCCCAGACGAAAATACCTTTTCCTACGCAAAAGAGGACAATTAGTCTGTAAAATTTGCACTGGACGCTGCATGGGGAGACGCACCATGTGGGGCATCAATGAGGAAATCTAGAGAGTTGAATTCTGACAGACAACAGGAAAAGGGGCAGTCGCGTCATTTTCTCAGAGTACGGAATTTTCCTCACTTTTTGATAACCAGGCATAATTTTCAATCACTGAACGCGAACCCAGCTTAATCCCTTGGGATTTTACTCAGACTTCAAAGCTCCAAACAACTCGAATTCATTCCATATTATCTACATAGCTCGGAATCCTCCTACAAGGCATAAAACACACCCAAGGGAGATCTAGAGGTAGTGTCAGAGCTCAGCGTAGAGTACGAGCAGTAGCACCTATTGTTGAGCCTCAGATCGAGAAGAATGAGGATATCAATATTTAGACCGTACCAGCTAGACCAGCTCAGGTCCCAAAGGGTTTCATTCCTATCTCAGTAATTCAGGATGCCTTAGTCTGCCTAGTGGGAATCATGGAGAGTGTGACCCAGGATGCTGTGTTCCCTATGGTACCAACCGTCTCTCAGAATGTAGGAGGATCCCATGCTCTCACTATGAACACTCCAGAGCAGATGGCTCGTGGATATGAGACTCCGATAGTTTTGCTAGTTGGAGCAGTTTAGCCTGTTATTGCTACATAGTCTAAGATGGGCCCACAATGTCGTCCGAGGGGCTGAGGAGGTTGGAAAATTTCACCAAGTTGTTTCCCACTCGCTTTGGTGGTACACCTTTTGAGGAATCCCAAGATTTCTTGGACCATTTCCATGAGGTATTGTGCAACATGAGTATAGTGGAGTTCGATGGAGTTGACTTTGCAGCGTTTCAGATGTATGACTCTGCCAAGATGTGGTGGCAAGAGTATGTTCGGGATAGACCAACAGGTTCACCTCCTGTCACTTGGGCTTCGTTCTCACAGATATTCTTGGAGAAATTTATCTCCTTTACTGGAGGCGGATCTAGCATTTCTAGAATATGGGTGCACCACTAAAGAAAGGAAGGACAAAAGGTGTTAAGTGGGATTTCATGCATATTTTCTTGAGTTAATAGTTAAGTATTGAACCAAGTGCACCATTCAACCTTTATGGAACATGGTTACCAATACATAATATCGAACCAATTCTAGAAAATACGTACATAATATATCTAGTTTGGTGGAGGGACCATGGGTTCACGTACCCCATAATTTAGGTTATAGATCCACGCTTACCCTTCACCTATAGAGAGGATTTCCAGAGTCAGTTTGAGCGCCTCCAACAGGGTAGCATGACCGCTACCTAGAATGAGATCAGATTTGTGAACTTATTCATGATATGCAGTTATCTTGATCCCTACACTAAGGGAGAGGGTGAGAAGGTTTATAGATGGCCTTACTTACGACATCAGGCTAAAGATGGACAGAGAGACTGAGGATGATATTTCCTTCACTCAACTTGTGGAGATTACTAAGTGGACCGGAAGGATTCGTGGCCAAGATAGAGAAGTGACATCTCAGATGAGATCTCATAATTTGGTGGTTTCAGTGGTGCCTCGTCTAGAGGCAGGGGTACATTTGGTAGAGGCCATCCTATCAGGCCCGTTCAGTCAGTACTTTAGGTGTCTCATGGTCCTTCAGGTGGCCACAATGCTTATGGACCTCGTTACGAGTAGCTAGCATACAGTGCCCCTTTAGCTCCGATTAGTGCACCTCCAATTTGGAGTTCTTAGGGAGATTATTCAGGTCGACAAGGTTATAGTGTTAGCAGTCACATCAGCCAAGGGCTTGTTATACTTGTGGGAATCCGTGCACGTCGCGAGGTTTTGCCTAGGTCACAGAGCAGCATGCCACAATAGGGTACTCGTGCCATGATTCCAGCACCAGTTGCTCTAGTACCTACCCAGGTATCTAGGGGTAGGGGTCAGTCATCTAGTGGTGGAGGCTAGCTAGTAAGAGGCCGTCCGAGAGGTGGAGGTTAGATTAGTAGGGCTTAGCCCCATTTCGTTGCATTTCCAGCTAGACTTGAGGCAGAATCGTCTGATGCGGTCATCAAGGTATTGTTCCAGTTTGCCATAGAGATGCATCAGTTTTATTTAATCAGGCTTCTACTTATTCGTATAAGTCATCCTATTTTTCTTCATATCTGGATATGTCTTGTGATTCTTTGAGAACTCATGTTTATGTGTCTACGCCCGCTGGGAATCCTATTATGGTGGACTAGGTCTATCATCCTTGTTTGGTAACTATCATGAGCTATGAAACTAGGGTTGGTTTTCTATTATATGATATGGTGGATTTTGATGTGATTTTGGGCATGGATTGGTTGTCACCTTATCATACTATCTTTGATTATCATGCCATGAGTATGACGTTAACCATGTCGGGGTTTCCTCTATTGGAGTGGAGACAAACTCCTATTCACTCCACTAGTAGGGTCATTTCATATGTGTAGGCTCGACATATGGTCGAGAAAGGGTGTCTGGCGTATTTAACTTATATCCGTGATTTTAGTGTCGAGGTGCCTTCCCTGGATTGATTTCCCATGGTGAGAGAGTTTCCAAAGGTGTTTCTACAGACTTGGGGGGTATGTCACCCGACAGAGATATCGACTTTTGCATTGACTTGGTTCTGGGCATTCAACCTAGTTCTATTCTACCATTTCGTATGCCCCAGTTAAGTTGAAAGAATTGAAGGAACAGTTATAGGATTTGCCTGACAAGGGATTTATTAGACCTAGTTCTCGCAATGGGGTACACCGGTGTTGGTTTATGAAGAATAAGGATAGATCGATGAGTAGGTGCATAGACTATCGATAATTGAACAAGGTCACTATCAAGAATAAGTATCTGTTGCCGAGGATTGATGGCCTATTGACCAGCTTTAGGGTACCAAGGTGTTTTTCAAGATTGATTTGAGGTCGATCTATCATTAGGTGAATATTAGGGCATTGAATGTCCCTAAGACAACTTTTGGGACTCGGTATGGTCACTGTGAGTTCTTGGTGATATCATTTGGCTTGACTAATGCCCAAGAACACCTTATGGATTTGATGAACCGAGTGTTCAAGACTTAACTAGATTACTTTGTGATCCTCATTTGGTTTACTCCCGTAGTCGAGAAGAGCATGAGCAACACCTACGGATTATACTTCAGACTCTGAAGTATCATCAGTTATATGCCATATTTTCAAAATGTGAGCTCTAGTTGGACTCAGTTTCCTTTTTGGGCCATGTTATATTTTAGAGAGTATCAAGGTGGATCCTAAGAAGATTGAGCCAGTCCAGAACTGGCGTAGACCTACTTCAGCTACAGAGATTCGGAGCTTCTTGGGTTTGAAGGGTTATTATCGTCGATTCTTGGAGGAGTTTTCATATATATCATCCCTATTAACCCAAGTTGAGCAAGAAGGGTGCTCTTTTTAGATGGTCTAACGAGTTTGAGGTGAGCTTTGAGAAGCTTAATACTGCATTGACTACAATCCCAATGTTAGTGCTTCCTACATTTTCAGGATCTTACACGGTGTATTATGATGCATCGCCTATTGGGCTTGGCGCACTATTGATGCAGGACGTAGGGTGATTGCCAACACATCTTGTCAGTTGATGATTCATAAGAAGAATTAGGCTCTGCATGATTTGGAGCTGGCAGCCATTGTTGAGGCACTGAAGATTTGAAGGCATAATTTGTATGCCGTTCCATGTGAGGTCTATACCGACCATCAGATTCTCCAGCACCTATTCAAGAAGAAGGACCTTAATTTGCGGTAGCGGATATGGTTAGAGTAGTTGAAAGACTATAATATCATCATACTATATCATCCAAGGAAGGCCAATGTAGTTCCTGATGCATTGAGTATGAAGGCTAAGAGCATGGGCAGTTTGGCATATTTACTGGGATAGGAGATGCCACTAGTCATGGATGTTCAGACCTTGGAAAATCAGTTTGTAAGGTTGGATGTTTCAGATCCTATTAGGGTTCTTGCTTGTGCTGTGTCACAATCATCATTGTTGGAGCACATCAAGGCTCGCTAGTTTTATGATCCTTACTTGTAAGTGTTGAAGGAAAAGGTGTAGCGGGGTGGTGCCAAGGAGATTGTGATTGGAGATGATAGTGTTATGCGACTTTAGGGCCGTATTGGTGTTCTGAATGTTGATGGGTTGAGAGAGATGATCCTTGAGGAGGCTCACACTTCATGCTATTCCATCCAGCTAGGTGTCACGAAGAAGTACCGTGACTTGAAACAACATTATTGGTGGTGGAGGATGAATAAAGATATTGGCAGTCATCTCTCTCCGTGTTTGAATTATCAACAGGTGAAGTATGAGTATTAGAAACCGGGTGGATTGACTCAGAGATTGGAGATGCCGGAGTGGAAGTGGGAACGCATCACTATGGCTGTTGTGGTAGGCTTACCACGAACCTTAAAAATATGACATAGTAAAGGATATTGTGGACCGGTAGACTAAGTCAGCACACTAATTCTTCAGAGCGATTGGCTCAGATTTACATCTGAGAGATTATCCGCCTGCACAGCGTGTCCATTTCCATTATTTCTGACTGAAGCACGAAGTTCATATCACATTTTTGGGGATTCCTACAGCGTGAGTTGGGCATGTGGGTCGAGCTGAGTACCGCACTTCATCCTCAGACGAATGGACAATCTAAGAGCACTATTCAGATATTGGAGGACATGTTGCGAGCATACTCTATGGGTTCCGGTGTCAGTGAGACCATTTTTTTTTACCTCTAGAGGAGTTTTCCTAAAACAACTATTGGTCGAGTATCCAAATGGCGTCGTATGAGGCCTTGTATGTGAGGTGATTCCATTCGTTAAAAGGTTGGTCTGAGCCTGGTTAGACAAGATTGTTGGGCACTGATTTGGCCCGTGATTTTTTTGAAAAGGTTAAGGTAATTTAGGAGAAACTTCGTACAACTCAATCTAGGCAAAGGAGTTATGCAGACCGAAAGGTTCAATATGCAGCCTACATGGCAAGTAAGAAGGTTCTTCTCCGAGTGTCTCCTATGAAGGGTGTGATGCGGTTTTAGAAGAAGAGCAAGCTGAGGCCGAAGTTTATTGGCTCTAATGCGAGACTAAATTGCATAGTTTAACATGTGATATACCTTACATTTTATGAGCATTAATGATATAATTACACTTGTTATGTGCTTAATGGAGATTATTTCATGTGTAGGTGAATTGGAAATGGAAACGGAGCTAAAGGGATGCAAATACGTCAAAAATACGCAAAAGGAGACGCCCGGGCGATAGCCGGGTGTTTTCCCCATGAAGCCTGGCCCCCCTGGCGTTAGGGGGGCGTTAGAGCCATAACCCCTGGCCCCCCCTGGCGTTAGGGGGGCGTTAGAGCCATAACACCTGGCCCCCCTGGCGTTAGGGGGGCGTTAGAGCCCAAACGCCAGGGGTCTCCAGTGTTGCCCAAGTCCGAGTTTGACGAGTTTAAGTGTTTCCCAAGTGAAATAGAAGTCTCCTACACGGTTAGGGTTCACCCTAAACCTATAAATAGACTCCTAAAACACAATTAAAGGAGGATTTTCGTGGATTAACAATAGACAAGAAGAAATATGCATTGAAGAACAAGAACAGCGATTTCTACATTTAGTAATTCTTGTTTTATATTTATATTATGCAATTTCTTGTAGTTTTGTTTAGTTTAAACATGAGTAGCTAAGTTTAATCTAGGGTT
>ML362594.1:0-60379 GCA_005239505.1 Nicotiana paniculata
TGTCACTTTAATTGGAAAAACTCCCATACCCCCCTGGGGCTTATAAAAATGGGAGGTGTGACAATGTTAATGATAAAAACCCATGATTGGCTATAGGTACAATTTTCAAAAAAATGACTACGCCTGTACAAATAAGCTGCCCTGCACAAATTCTTCAGACTATTGGGTCATCGAACAATCTTCAGGCCCGGTTTATTCAGCTAATTTGATCGATTTGGGCCTATCTTGTGGACTAGTGCACAAGGGAAAGGTCAAATCACTTTTCAAGGTCCTTGAGTTCGGGAACTGTGGCCCAAAAATATCGAAATCTTAACCAAGATGGCTGATACTTTGATTTTCTGAAAAAGAAAAGAGTTGGCAGTACTATAAGTTTTTACCATTTTATATTTGATAAATGTTACTTCCAAAGTAGTCAAAAACTCAAAATATTAAACTAATGATCAAACTTCAGGGTTTCCTTTCATTTATTCTAATCTATTAGAGACAAAAGGTACAATCTCGCATGGGGTTTAATCAGAATAAAGAAATTCAATGATGGCTTACATCTTAATTCATTTCCAGGATCTACAGAACCTCCTGGACCATTCTTCTCCTTAATACTAGTGTCATTAATATTATTATAGAGTTAGGCTCGACTTTGTATGAATTCTGTTATATTCAAGACTCTTCTTTGCTTTTTCCTTTTTGCGATTCTTTTCTTTTTCCATCTAAATAAATAAAAAAACAGATTTATGGATATCATAAACGGATCCTTATTGATTGAATAAATTGGCAGGACCTGCTTGCTTTACGTAATCTTCACATTGCTTCTTATGCCTTTATTCTGAGAAAAATCTGAGTTTCATTCACTTCTCTTCTTTTCGATTTTCAGTTTCTTATTACTCCTCTTACTTTTTCCATGGAGTTTTAACTAGCATTTGGACACAGATTTGATTCAAATTAAAAAGAGACTTTTTGAAGTTGTGCTAAAAATAACTTTGAAAGTTAAAGTTATGTTTAGATGTGCATTTTAATTTACTTAAAAAATTGAAGTTTTGTTAGTGGAAGAAAGATTTTCACCTAAAAATTGATCATTTTTTAAACTTGAAAAAATTTCTTCAATTTCTTTTTGGAAACTGATCAAATACTGTTTTTAATTTTTTTTGGAAAAGAATTAAAAAAAATGTCCAAACTGGAGCATTAGTAGTTGTGTTCTCAATGTTCAGTAAGCTGATAAGAGTTTATCTCATTTAAATAAGATCATTTTATGCCTCGAAACCATAAGGCTATTTTGTGCTGTGTACAATATAGTATAAAGGAAGTAATACAATGTAGGAGTTTGGACATAAAAATTAGTATTTATATTTATATCATATTAAAAGGAGGATAGTGAAGCATGAGGTTAAGCCAAGCGGCATATGTCATATTGAGAAAATGTCCCTTTGGCACTTTTAAGACAAAATTTAAAGACAAATCTATTCTATATATTATATCTATATCATATATCATATATAGATCCAATCATCGATTTTACTTTTATATTAGCTAAAACATGAAAGTAAAAAATAATTAAAAATTTCATAATAGTAAAATAATACAAAAATATAGAAAGACGCAAATTGAGATAACCAGTGACTATTTGTACATTCGGGCACGTTAAAATAAAAATAAAGCGAATAAATTTACTTAAGATATGATTGAAAAAATTTCAAGTAGAAATTTATTTTACATAAATACAGAAAACCATTTATAAGGCAAGAAAAAAAAATTAAATAGTAATTAAAATATATAAATTTAATAACAAGAATAATGAGGTTATATTAATGCTGACAAATCGGAAAGACGAATATTTTATAAATAAACATTTTTTTCTTAAACTTATAGTGAAAACATTGTTGCATCAATTTGATTTTTTATGGTTAATATCTGAATTGAGTATTGTTAGGTTAAGTTTGAAAGAATGAGATGATTTTTGAAAATGCGGTCCAATTGAGAAAATAGAAGAGTAAGATATATTTGAATTTGGGATTTAAATACGATAAGAAAATCATATTTAGGAATACAAACAATAGAGTCAAAGTCACTATTAAAATAACTTTTAATTGATTATTTGTATTATATTAGAATAAGTAATGTTAATAATATTATGTATTGAATATATAATAACAATGTCAAAATAAAACTTATTTAAATTTGATATGAAAAAGTCTTTTTTAAAAGTATGATTAGAAAGATCATGATGTGGATAAGGCCACATAACTGAAGTTTAATAGATAAAAATTTTAAAAATATTAAAATAATAATAAATTAGATACGAGGATATTTATACTAAGAATTAGTTTAGAAAATATTTTAATATTTTAATAATTTCGAGTATTAATTTAAAATAAAATAAATATTTTTTCAAGATTAAATAATCACACATCAATCTATATTATGTTAAAGGATATAAATGGATAATGAGATTAATTAAAGAGGCAAGTTAATGAAAACATGAAATACTATATATTAGTTAAATTAATATCAATAATTAAAATTGTAAAAATATTTAATATTAGAAATAGAAGGGAAAGACGATTTGAACTTGAGATAATATTAAAATTATTGTAAAACACTAAAACTATGTATAGGACCACAAAATTAAAGTTTTACTAAAGAAAAAAATAACAATTGGATAAAAAATTAAAATTTTAAAAAAACACAAAATAAATATCTCATGTACGAAATTTTAATAACGAAAAGTAAAGTCAAATTTGTATCCTAAAACTAAAAGAGAAAGAGAATTTAATTGCACGTGATACAAAAAATAATTATAAAAAATTCAATAAATTTAAAATATAATCATAAAGAAATTAATGTATTAATATTTTATACTAACAAATTATAACTTAAAATAAAATATGACACTATATATTTTGATTATTGGTAAAAAAACTAATTAAAAATTCATAGTAGGGAAGAAGATGTATAAAGAGGAAAATAGGGATAGTGTGAGAATATTTATACTTTGAATTAATTTAAGGATAAGTATATTAAATAATTAAATAATACTCAAAAATATTATCGATAGATTTAAATGACGAAAGAGTTATGAGTAAGAGGATAAAAGTATAAAAATATATTAAATTTCAGGAATAAAAAAATATATTTATATATGATTATGAGGATAATAAGCAAGATATTAAGTAAATCGGTAAGCTAATAAAAGATCACATGAATATAATATTATTAAGTTATAAATAATGCTATAACTATAAGCAAATATTAAAGAGAGATTTATTTTGGGTGAAAATATTAAAGGATAAGACTTATTCGATTTTGAGGCGAAACATAAGTGATAGTAAGAATTCGTTAAAACAATATGCCAAACAAGACGCATCACAAACGTGATATGTTTGTATTCTTTAATATTGACCACAAAATATAATGTAAGTACTAAAATCAAGGGGTTGGATTGTTACAAATATAAAAAAGTAAAATATATTATATGGAAGGTTTAAATTTTTAGGTAATTTGCATATTATCCAAACATCTCAAATTATAATTTGATATTTGTGTTCGTGCATCGTGTGGGTACTAATACTGATTTGGAATGAAGTTAAAAAATGATATTTGGAATTTGAAATTATATTTGGACATGCATTTCACTTGTAAAAATATTGCAGTTTTATGAGTGGGAAAATAATTTATTTATTTTTGAAAATTTTGAAAGGTTTTTGAAAACTTATTTACAAAAAAATTCAAAAAACTTACAAAATTTCATAGACAAACACATTTTTGAAAGAACTTTTATGGACAAACGAGTCTAATATAGTATAAAGGAAGTAGATCTATTTAAGCTTCATTAAAAAAGGAAGTTTTGCTGCTTTTGTTTTGTATTTTGGCTTATATATTTCACACAATTCAAGAGAAATTAAATTCAGGTAACTGTTATGAATCATATTTGCCTCAGGGATACCTGTTAATGCCCCAAGTTGAATTAATTAATAGACTGTCTCTTGGAGTACTTATAAGGTCCTTTATGCCTCCAGGGCATTTGAGTCAAATTTTGTGGCCTAAAGTCAAATTTTGTAAGGGACTTTAATTTTTTTTATTTTATTTTAATTTGAAGTCTATTTTCTTTTAGCTTTTTTTTTTAGATGCAAAGTTATTAATAATTTTCTTATAATCAATTTGTTTTAATAAGTCTTTCTCAATTGACAAATATAACTAATCTATACATTATTCTATAGGTAATATAGACATTTGGAAAATAATTAATTTTTTTAATTTGATTGAGTATATGAATTAAACTTTTATCTTTTAATGTATTATTTTCCTTAATATTTTTTATTCAGAAAATAAGTTTAAACCATCAATATCAGATTGAATATTAAGCTTTAAGGAACATTCAAGATTAAGGCGCTATATTTTTGAATTTTCATCCTCTAGTGATCTCAGTATTTTGCGCTAAGAGAGAACCAAAAATATTTTTCATATGCTTCAAATTGTTCAAATCTATTTTAAAGTGAAAAAATAGCATTGTCTAATATGTATAAACAATAATCAACTTTGAAGGGCACTGCAAGAGATTTTGAGATTTCATTATCAACATTCTCATCAAATTGTTTCTTCCTATATATTACATATTTCTTACGAAATTTGGATTCGATATTCATTTTAAATGCAATTTCCTTGGCAGAAATCTTAGCAATTGCAAATTTTTCTTCTCTATATTTGTTAAAGAAATAAATCAAACTTTTTTACGTGCAAAACTTTTTTTAAAACTTATATATAACCTATTAGGTGTAACAAAAAATGTGACCCTACAAATATGAGGCCTAAAGCAGTTACTTTACCTGCTTCAGGGAAGGGCCGCCCTTGAGAGCGGAGCTAGGCGGACAGAAAGTGGTTCAGTCGAACCCCTTCGTCGAAAATTACACTAGGTATTAAATCCCTCTAAGTTTTTTGCGTATTTAATTTTATATTTTTTGAATCACATCAGTGAAATTTTGCTTCCGCTGTGTGTCGTTTAAAAGGTAGACTGAGATATTCCATGTGAATTGGCTGGGATATGTACAGACAGATAGCAGCTCAAATCCTCAAAATTTTTATTGAATGAAACCTGAGCAAGTGACATGGTCAACAAGGCCTCTCCTTGTATTCGTATCAATAAATATTCATGCATTAAATATTCTAGGTTTCCAACCCATCCATATTGTTTAATTATTACCGAATGTTTAATTAAACGACGATAGCATTTCCAAGAAGATATATAGTGCAATGTTGTAAAGTAGTAGTATTACTTAATACTAATTACAGGCATTGTGTTTCGGACTGGTAAAGCTAAATAGTATACTTCCTCCTATTTTTTAGTTATCATAATTATTGAAACATAATTGCTCTAAAATACTTGTTATTAGAAAATAAGAAAGAATTAATTATTATTTTCACCTTAACCCTTAGACTAACAAATATAAAAAGAAATATTTGAAATATATAGTAAAGGAAAGGATAGTAATAATAAATAATAAATTATATTTTTAATTAATATTTCAAGAATCAATATAAACATCAAGCATCGCTTGACTAAAGCAAGAGAGTGAAAATGAAACATAGAAGCTTTCTACGACGAGTAAGAAAAAGAACTTTTTGTATATACTTGTAACTAGTTTCTTAAATGTAATTGTCAGTCATACTTTAGAAAAACAAACTACGATATATGGATTGATATCTTGAGAAAGATGCGCCCATACATATAATACAGGGTTTAGCTATTTGTTCTGTTTAATTGCTCCAGGTTTTGATCTCCTTTTACATAACTTGGATGTCACATATACCTTCTGCTTTTCAATATACCAATCTCAGAAAATGGACACTAATGATTAATAAGGTTGTGAATATGTTTTTAAAAATTTGCAATGTTTAGTTGATAAATAGAATATGTTTCCACTCTTTGATAATAAGGAGAAAAATTGTTTTTGAAGAGTAAGGAACGATCGAGTTTGTCAATAAGGAAAGATAATATATTGGAAAGATTTTAAGGGTTTTTATCTTTACTTATACGAGCCCAGATCGAGGGCAAGTATTTCACTAGGGCTTAAATCGTCTTCCTCGTGTGATTTGAACTTACTTCATTCGTATTTGTTTAATTTGTCTTTATTTTTTTCTTTGTATTAAATAAATCTGTGTGTCCTCAAAATCACCTACGAATTTAATTGTTATCCGACTTTGAGGGTAAACAGTTTGGCGCCCACCGTGGGACTGAGGATAATAGGGGCTATTTGATACAAATTGTAACACACTTTACTTTACAGTTGTTCTTTGAAGTGTCTCTAATTTCAGGCTAAAGCTCAAAATGTCAAACTCCTAGTCAACATCTCTATATATTGACGATAAGCCCGTTCATCATGGAGAAAATAAAAACATAGTGCCCAGTGGCGAGATACCAGCTGTTGATCCCATCGGAATTTCGGTCGTTGACCCGATTGACGCCAACTCGCATATGGCCATTGATCTCGCCCAAACTCACACCACAAATATAGGTTGTGCGACGGTCGAAGCAATAATAAAAATCCAACGTAAGTCGGAGTCGACTCCACAGGGAGTTAGATTTTGGATTAGGTATACACCTAGTGCGAATGTATGATGTGCCCTAAATTACACTTCCACATTGACAATTTTTGTTTCTACTTCTAATTTTTACTCTATTGATTGCAATATTAAAGCTAAGAGACAATATTTTTTATTTTGGTTATTTTTTAAGTTATGAAATATCTAGGGTTGCGACTTCCGCCTAGTTGGTTACCTAACAGATGTAGAGCTTTAGGGCATGTTTGGTTGATCGGGATACAAAATAGCAATCACACGCAATTACTTACTCTATAATTCTCGGTAGCTTGAGTGATTTTGCCAGATTTAGCTTTCTAAAGTCCAAATGAGTATTTCATAAAGCAAGTGATAAATGCTCTAGTCGGGTATTACTATCTCTAGGTTCGACTCTTTAATTAGGGCTATCAATTTCTTGAGTTCACCCCAATTCCTAGTTAGCCAAGTTTTCCAAAACTTAGTTTCACTTTATCAAATAGAGACTAAGCCAATTTGGCATGAATTAATGTTGCAACCATTAATTCTAGAATTCAAGCAAGAACAAGGCCAAATATCATATACTCAATCATAAATAAGCCCTAAATCAATAATCTATTAAGTACCCATACTAGGGTTGGGTCACAACCCTAGCTAAGGGTTTATTTACTCATAAAAAATGAAGAAATTGAAAAAGAAACTAAGATAGAATGCATAATAATTGATTAAGGAGAGAAAATATTATGTTTAAAAGCTAATCTAGTACAATGTTACCCAATACAGTAAGTAAAAACTGCTCAGGTGCTCCCAACTTAACCAAAAAATAATAAAAAGTTCTATTTATACTAAGCTGAAAATATCTGACAAAAATGCCCTGCGGAGGTTGTGCAGCCACACAATTCTATGTGCCGTCCGCACTTTGAGCTTAACTGGTCAACTGAGCTTTCTGCGATCGCATAAAACTAGGATGCAGCCGCACTTTATCTAATTGTGCGGACCGCACATTTCTGAGTGTGGCCGCACATTTGAACTTGAACTGGGCTGGATCTCCTTCTGCGGACCGCACATTTGTGAGTGCGGCCGCACTTTGGCTCTTGCGGCCGCACAATAATAGTGCAGTCCGCATATCTTCAAATTGCCCAAAAACACACTCTTTGAATCTCCTGTTCTGCGGCTGCACAATAATTGTGCGGTCCACACTCTATGCATGGAATTCATCGGTGCTTCTTCAGAGTTAGCGGCCACACACAGTATTATATGGTCCGCGCTGTAGTTTTTTTTTGCCTTGTTTTGGTCCTTAGTCAAATTTTTAATCCTTTATGAGTTGATTTTTACTTCTTTGGCTCGTTTCCCAATATCACTGCAAGAAAGCACATTTCATTAGTTCTTGGAAATACCTTTAAGCATTTTTTAGCTAAAACGCAAGTAAAAGAGAGCAAATAAGTGATCAAAATCCCTACTTATCAACTCTCCCAAACTTAAGTTTTTGCTTGTCCTCAAGAAATTAAGGCAATTCCCACCTTCACTAGAAAAAGGGCTATTTCAGCTGACCTAAGTTGAGTCAATCACAAATTAATCCGGACCAACAATTACCCACACGGTCATGAATCATTAACAAGCCTATGATTTGAATGTTGAAGCACAAATGGCTCTAATGTGACGCTTGAGCATCAAGGGTTGACTTTATTCATCAAGGACGCTCACACTTTCATGCAAGTCATTGTGGATCCCAAACTCTTCCTCTTATACTCTCTGGGAGCTCATCTTACTCACGAATGAAGAATTCAAAAAAATGACTCGAGAAAGACTCGTTCATCACTCTCAAAATAATGTCACAAGCCCGGCTCTAAATACCATATGTTTGCCCCTCATGTAGATCACCACTAATGTAATCTTTCTCGGCTTGAAATCACGTAGGGCTTTTTTTGAAAGTAATGAAGGCTTTTGGACTAAGGAGGGAAATATCGGATTGGAATCGGTTCATCTTTTCTTTAGCACTTCACATTCTCTTGTTGGCTCTTACTTTGACGACTCTTTGAGTCATTTTCTTTTCCCTTAGAGGTATTAAGAGACTTGACATCACTCTTTCTTTGTCATGCTATTCACAATCTCCTTCTTTGCTTTATCCATGCTTTGCACTTTTGCTTTATTTTGCATCCTTTCAACCCTTTCACATTATTCATTTCCTTTTTATGTTTTTCTTTGTTCTTCCTTTCTTTTTCTTTGCCTTTCCTCTTCTTCATTTTTTCTTTATTTTTGTGCCTTGAAACTATATTTAAACTCTTCCTCTCTCCCCCAAACTTATATTTTTTTTCATTTGAATCACATGAGTGCTAAAGAAAGTCCGGGTGCCAAGAGAGAGTCACTATAAAATGGTTAAAGGCTTGTAATGTGGTTATCGAATAAAAAGGCTTTAGCCTAAAAAGGGTTTACTAAAGATATTTGGTGGGACATGGAAGGTTTCAAACGGTCCATGGAGAGCCTACAATCACTTCTCAAGCCAAGCCAACTTAGATGTAAGGACCCATAAAAATTTTAACCAAAAACTCGAGATTTTCTCCGTTAGATTCCTGCGTTATTATAGTAGAAATTCTCCGGTTCGGACTTTTTGGATTGAACATTACCCTAAAGACTGAGAAGAAAATGTTTCTCAGATTTACGCATTTTTGCGGCCCAGTATACGGCCACATAATCACACTACGGACCGCATAATAGCCGCATAGTGAAGCAGAAAATTGGCCAAATTTGAGCCAGTTATGCGGCGGAATTATGCGATCACATAATCTCTTTACAGGACGCATGTTGATCGCATATCTGCCTTGAACTTTTGCGAAGGGGAGTTATGTGGTGCATTATGCGACCGCAGAACAGGTATGCGGATCACATAGTGGTCGCATACACAGTTAGAAAATTTAACTTTCTGGAGGCTATTTTTGCGGTCACTTTGCGGACCACATAACCATTATGCGGTCGCATATGCGATCGCATACCTGTGTCAGGGCACTCATTTTTATTATTTTAAGACCCGACCCTATTCCGTTAAAAGCACATGTTCTACACAATATTGAGCCATTCTTATATAATTCTAGAGTGAGGAAGAGGGTTCTTAGAGAGAGAAAGATCATCCATCAACTAGTGTTCATCATCCTTTCTAAATACTAAAGATTTTCAAAAGGGCCATAAGATTGAAGAATAGATTGAAGGTAAGAATCTATACCCTATCCTCTAAATTCAAAAATCTAGTAAAAAGGGGAATAATTGGTGAAGTAAATACTGGGTGTGAGGGGTAAATTTCTTGCATGCATGTATTCTTAAAATAGGAGGGGAGGTTGTAAACTAAGAATGGGTAGGAGAACAATAGAATGTTTCATAAAAGGTCTAAGAACAGTAATGCACACCTAGTGTTTGGAAAAATGCTCTAATGAGCTAGAGTTACGACTATTCTCCTAATTTTGGGTTCAATCTTGCTATATTATTAGAATAGATTGAAGTTGCTTAAACCAGGATCGTCTAAAAGCTCTATGGAAAACTCAATTAAGGTATGTATGGCTAACTCTCTTCTTCTTAGAATCGAACTCTTAGTGTCCGAATAAGTGGTGTAAGTTCCGACTTGATCATCGTAGAATTGATTGCCTTAATGTGTTGGGATGAAAGATTTATGCTCCGTAATTGTTCTAAATGTTTACCGTGTAATCATGCTATTTGATAATGTGCTATGATTTCCAAGCTCTTTCCCTTAATGTGTGCAATGCCTTATGTGATAGAACTTATTGATATGATTGATACTGTTATTTGAACTTATAAAAGGGGAAAGATTTGAATTGGAAAAGAAAAAGCGTCCAGCTTGTGCCATGTAATGAAAGATGGGAAAGACATGTGAATTGAGTTGAACAATTGAAAGAGGTTATGTCTCAAGATCGGGACAAGATCAGATGCTATGTTGTACACATGGTGGCATTTGTGTTGGAATTATTGACTTAAATTGTGGATATGGATATGTCTCACTTGGGATGCTTAGCCGGTCGGGTCGAGACCGGACTCCGTGTAAAAACACGGTGGCATTGTGAGTGGTGGCACTTGGCACTAAAGATTATTAACCTAAAAGAGATGGAAGGATTGAATTGGAAACTATGTGATCCTTACTTGGTGTTTCTTGGGTATGTTGAAGCACTTATTGATTGTTATGCATGCCTTCTCATTGCTTCACTGTTCATTCTACTAAGATTGGTGTTTGCCTTTACATACTAGTACTATTCGACAATACTAACGTCCCATTTGCCAGGGACGCTGAATGGATGTAGGTGGTTCCATCGCAGATAGTGCCGATCGCAGATAGTGGTGCTCTCTTTCTCTCCTCACAGCAGTCTTGGTGAGCCCCCATTTCTCCCAGGGGTCATGTAGTTCTTCTTTTTGTATAAGTATTCATATTCTGAGGTATAGCCGGGGCCTTGTTGGCGACATTGTCATGTTGGTGCTTTGTATCTTTAGAGGCTCTGTAGACGATTATGTGGGTCATGTATGGGTGTTGGGGTGCTCATTGGATCAAGTTGTATTTGAAACTCTTTTCCACTAAATTGTAACTTGTATGTACTTTTGGAAACTTAACTATGGCATAATGTATATAAGGAAGAATGAACTAGCAACGCCTATATATTTATATAATTGATCTCTTCCCTGTTTAACAAATGGTGATGCATTTCCTTTTTGAATTATGAATGAGTCGGGTAGAAAAAGGTTTAATAGGCTTGCTCGACCGGGTCCACTAAGTTGAGCGCCGGTCGCGCTCCCCGAGGTTGGGGCGTGACATTAGAATTTCGTCTAGAAACACATTCGGGGAAAGTTCTAGACCATTCGCACGGGTGCTTGGACTTGTAATAAAATTTCTCACCTCTCACACAACCGGATTGTTAAAGAGAAAAGATTCGAGGGCCCACAACAACCGCATTCAAGATTTGAAAATTGCTAATGGTCAAATAAACCACCCGATGATTGCCTAAGCCAACACAAGAGTCACAAGGTCACTAACTAGAGCTATTTATTTACAAAAAACTTGTTTTTAACCATAAGCGCATAGTTAAGTGTGTTGGTGCCAAGTGAAACATGCTCGACCCTTATTTATTCATTAACACTACTTGTTTCTACCTAAACATCAAAAAACTGACTCAATATCTTAAAAAGGTTGTCACGCCATCCATCATTGGGAAGAGCCACCCGGTTCACACAAGACCCACCTTTGGAAAGAACCGTGACATTAAGAAAACTAAAGGCTTATTGTTCACTAAAACATAAAAAGAATCTAATAAATCAAAAAGAAGCTACTAAAGTTACTAAGAAGCTATAAAATTAAGAAAACAAAATGAAGAAGCTATGAAATAAACTACTGAAAGTAAGGCAAATGAATATACAAACCGAGAGAAATAGAATATATACAAGAGGGATGAATATATACATAATGAGGGGGAAATCAAAATAAAAGTAACAGAAAAAGAGTATTAAAGTTATTACAGGCCCAAATGTAATCAAATGTCATCAAAAAGTCATCCAAACTACCAAAATAGACCACCACCACCCCCAGAAAAAGAACAAGCATTGTCCTCAATGCTTAGCAAAATCAAAACATAAAAGGGTATAGAGTAAAAAAAAAAACTTCCTATGTGGTCTCAGGGTGACTGGCAGCATCACCACCCTCGGTCTCCTCTAACTGTATGTCATCATCTCCGGGCTGAGGGACAACAGGGTTGGTGAGCATCTGAAGCATTTCTCAGCTGTGGGGGCAGTGAGATCTGGCTCGTCAGACTAGCTAGCTGATGCCTCTGCTGATGGTGCCTCTTCTAATAGTGCTGCTGGGTCAGATGGTATTGATGGATCTGTCTCCATCAGTAGGCCAAAGGGAAAATCACATGTTGCTGCTAACTTTGTCACCTCCTTTCTCAAACTCTTCACTACTTTCTTCGAAGCCTGAGATTTTCTCATCTTCTTCACTTGCTTGGCCAACTCCTCAATTACACCCCCATGAGCTAACAGTGTGTCCATGATAGTCTTCTGGTTGTCCAAAATTTTCTTTAATGTTTCATCCACTGACGGAGGGACCTGTGACAGTGTTGGAGTAGAGGACTGCGCTGCAATGGTACTGGATATGTCAGACAGCTTAGAAGTGGATGTCTGCATCCAGTTGTCGAGGCTCGCCAAAGTTTGGGAGACTCGCAAACATTAAGAGGATAGGTGGATGAGGCTGGCACTGGAACTGAACCTGATGGCCTAGAGGTTGAAGGTGGTGGCATGGAGGCTGTCCCGGTGGAAGGTTCGGCTGATGTGGAAGGCATGGGAGTTGTAGATGGCTCAGCAACAGCCTCTGAATCCACCACGAATGGCTCATCAGACTGACCAACGGTGGTAGTGACCTTACCCTTGAACTTTGGGTTGTCTGCACCCTGCAAGTGATACCATGAGAAAGTCTTCTTGGAATTTACTTTTGTGTCATATGGCCTCGGCTCCACCTTGGCATCATTGAAGTACTCTGTGAGGATGTTTGGATAAGGGTAGGACTTTCACTTTTTCGGACCGCCAATGTGATGTTGGTTGACATGATGGAACCCACATTGATCGGTACCCCGCCATAACAGAAGCCACCAGAATTGCTCGGGGAAGAGGGAGGTTGTTTTCATTCAGACTCGGGTCAATCCGGCTACACACAAAGGTTTGCCACCCTTTAGCTTCAAAGTAGAGGGTGGCTCGAAGGATAGGAACTCCAGCTGTTGTTGATACCCAATTTTTTCTCAAATTATTTTAAAAATTTGTATATATACCTTCAAAACCGCGCTTTATAATAACTGGTACTTTTCCGAAATTTTTCATATTTTTATTAAATCGTTTTCCAATTTATTCAATATTTTTTATATTCAATAATTATTCATAAATTGTATTATAAAGAATTTCAAAATGTTTCCCAGTAAATATATTATTTTTTAATCCTATTAGGATTTAATTATTTCACAAATTAGCCAATTTGGCATCATTTGACCATAATTACAATAACTTTACAATTATGGCCTAATTGTACATTTTATACCATTTAAATCAATAATTATTTCATTTTATATTTTTTATACTCATTAATTACCTTAATTTAATTTTATATAATCATTAGCTATTTTTATTAATTACTTATCTATTTTCAATGGGTATTTAAGTAATAGCCATTTTTAATTTTGATTCTAGCCTAATTCTAACCCAACCCATCAGTTTTGTAACAACCCAATTCCATACCCAGCCCAAATCAATTCCATAGCCGGCCCAAACCCCGGATCTATCTGAGCCGTTGATCAAATTAGATCAACGACCCAGATACCACCTACCATAATTAAACCTAGACCTACCCCCCTCCTACCCCTCATTTCCCAATCTCTCATTATCTTTCTATCTCTCTCTGGTTCTCTCTAGAACCTTACCTTATCTCTCCACCTTCAATGGAGCTTGTTCGTCTTCTCCGGCTAGTTCCCTCACCGGAAACTGTGGTCTTTGACTGTCTCCCGATTATTGCTTCACCTTACACCGGTCTAATGGCACCCTAATGCCCTCAGGCGAGCCTGGAGTGGTTCAGCTGCTACCTATGGTCCCTCATGTCACCTTCCGGCCTCCTCCGGCCATCTGAGTAATATCCATGACTTTTCCGGCTAACACTGGCGATATCTTTAAGGTTTTTTCTTGTTTTTCAACTCTCTGAAACCCTAACCCCTGGTATTTTCACGATTCCGTTAGATCTGTCTTATATCTGTGTATATCATGAAGCTTTTTACATGTTTTCTTCAAAAACCTTCCTATTCTCTTAGATCTACACTAGATCCGGGTTTATTACGAGTATTATTATATTTTTTCTTAAAGGTTTTCCATTTTTTAACAAGTTTTTTCACTTAGGGTTTCTGAGACCCTTTTCTTCAAACGATCTCTTGAAGTTTAAGTGATTTTTCCCATATGCTTAAATGTTTATCACTTTTAATCATGATTTATTTAGTTCTAACACTGTGCTGAGCATGTTTTTTCTTTCGATTCGTATGTGTGTCTGTTTCCCATGAGTAACCCCTGTTTCTTTGTGATTGTTGCTTCACTATGCTATTGGGCCTTTGATTCTGCTGCTTCTTGCGTGGTCACCCTGCTTGAATCACTACTGTCTTGAATCCCTGATTGATTATGAGGTACTGATTTTTCATACGATATCCTTTATTGATTCTGCATGTTTCCTTAGATACCTGAGGCCATCCCTGAATTAGCACCAATTTCGAATCCCTGATTTCTTATGAGATGTTCTTATTTCCAACTTTGTTTCTTACCTTGTTACATAATTGATTAACTGTTAATTGATTGCTATTTCCTTAAGTGATATTTTCTGAACCTAGCCTTAATTGTATGTTTGAATTAAGGTTGAAACTGTTACAAGCATAAAAATTTTCCTTAATTATTATTTTTACCTACTAGCCGTTTGAGTTTAACCCCTTCAATTAAGGGATTCCTAATTGCCTATTATACTTACACTATTCTTATATTCCTCTAAGCTATATATGGTTCTTTCCTTATTAAAAACTGACCGTGTGAATTACTCCCTTGATTATAGGGATGTTTGTGTTAATTGGGTACTGATTGAATATTCAGTCCCACAATCACTGGTTAATTCTGGTTCTTTCCTTATTTTTCATCAAGTTTTCAAAACTATATATACTCTATTCATACACACATACATAGACACGAACTATTCTGTTAAAAAAATCTCCCTCACAATTTAAAAGACTTTCTGCTCTCTCTTCTGTGCTAATTACTACTACTATGGGTTAGCCGACTGCAAGCCAAGGCTAGTTATTGTGCATTCTCCTACTTCCCTGATTGTGTTATTGCTTTCTTCACTTCACTGGCATGTTCTAATTTATATTTCAGTCTTCAAACCAACATGTTTCCTTTACTGTTGTGATTCAACATACTTCTAACTTGCTTACTTATTCTTCACCATATACCTGGGATCCTGAACTCCCCTCTGCATGTTTAAATTAGGCTTTATTTGTTTATGACCAGCATGTTTCTGTACACTTAGCACCTACTTCTTACATGACTATGACTGGCACATTAGTTTAACCATGGCCTTAGGTGTTAATCTGACCTAGCACTGTACCCCTTGATCCTCTAGACCCTTAGAAGTTTCCTGATTGCATGGCTGTGTGCTTATCTGCCTGCTGTATTTATGCCCCTTACATGCTCTGTATTTGTCCCTAATCCCATTACCCCTGTTTGTGATTGTTGGACTATCCTTGGTCCTTGTGTGATTTTAAGCTCCCATTTCCTTCTTCAAAACTGTTTTCGTACTTACCTTTTTCTCAAAACTATTCCCTACTTAAATCCTTTTAAATAAAAAGCACTCACACACACACTCTTAGAAGTTTAAGTTCAGTCCCCCTTCGTGTGGGCACTGCTTTTGGAACCCTTTGAGTACCCCCTGAACTCTGACACACAAGGCTGGCACTTCCACACTACACATGTTTAATTCTTTTGGCTATGTCTGGGTGTGAGCACTGCCCGGGAGCCCTTGAGGTCCTTAGGGAATTCTGACACATCCGAATTATGAAAAGTCTATGCAATACCATAAGGCAGTGAGGTTTGGAAGATCTGGGCCTAATTGAAGGCTCCCTATAGAAGTAACTTCTTATTTTCCTTTGGTTGTGTAATTCATAAATTTCTGGCCTGTAATAATTTGTGAACCACTCAGGGTATGGATAGTGAAAAGGGAGGGGTGGCTACGCATGCATTAGCTATTAAAGAATAGAAATCATGCTATTAGACTTTATTTCCTGTCTGCGCAATAGAGATCATGTTTAGGCACGTGTGTTGAAATTCATGCAATAGAAATCATGCTATTAGACTTTATTTCCTATCTGTGCAATAGAGATCATGTTTAGGCCTATATGTTCCACTTCATGCATTAGAAATCATGTTTGTTAGGTCTCATACCCACTGTTTCTGCATGTTCACTTTTACTTAGAAAAATCCTGCTAATAAATGGTATTTTATACTATCATGTTCTACACTGCCCTGTACGCTTAGAGATCTTGTCCTGGGCTAAACAACATTAAAATAAGTTATCATTCTAGCATCTTCTGAAACTGTAATTACTGAGCATTTAGAAATTATACTTAGGAATTCTGCATACGCATCATTCTGCATCTCTATCTGTGCATTAGATATCATGTTGTAGGGCCCTAATCGCTCAACTACATTTAGTCTAATTACTAAGGTATAAAAAGTATATCCATCCCACTCAGTTTTTTCTTAAAAAAATAAATGGCAATGCTTCTGTGTTCTGAACAACCTAGAACAACATGTTTAGGTAACAATTTGCAACAATTCCTTTAATAATTCTGTCCCCCGCCTAGGCAAGCCTTAGGTGACTTTTTTTTTTCAAAAATTAGAAATCTGTATCTCTTGTGTGTGCTGCTTAACCCTAATAGGTATTTCTTTTAAATCAGTAGGCAAACTGATTAAGAGCATGTTTTCCTTGAGTTATTAAACAAGTCTACCTATCTGTTTATCTTCTGAATTCACCTAGATACCATGTCTTAGGATCTTAATTAACAACACTGCCCTTATATGTGTTTGAGTCGTGCTAGTTATATGCATTATCTGCGGAGGAAAATCTGAGCTTCCTATATGCTCCTATGTGTTTCCCATTGACTACAGTCCTATGTGTTCTTTGCTTGTCACCTTAGAATTTTACCCCTTTAAACCTTAGGGTCTGCCTAGTACCTACCTTTAGGATAGTAGTCCTAACTCCTCCAGGACAGATAGGATGGGACGGGTAATAGCACGCGATAGAATCTGTGACCAACACACGCTTTAATTACCTTCACGGGGTGGGAAGGGTAGAATATGGATATGATGACCGGTGCACTAATACCACGTGTAGCCCCTCTTCAAGGAGTGATTATGGGGTATTGCATTGATGTGATCCATATTATTATAAATCTAGGACACTTGTATACGATAGTTCATAATTACCCCTACTGTTTCTCTGAACACCCGTATGCTTAAGACTTAAATCCCCTCTTATTTGAGCCTTTACTTGTTATTTTGTATTTGTATAAATTCACGAAACCATTTGGCCGGGAACCACACTTGTGGATCTTGAGGGGTGCCTAACACCTTCCCCTTAGGATAATTTCAAGCCCTTACCCAAATCTCTGGTTAGCAACGTAGTTGTAATTGAACCCCTTAGGTGCCCTAACACACCGTTAAAATTGTTAGGTGGTGACTCTCCAAAAATATGCAAACCCCTTTCCCGAAAGGAAAGAGTTTTCCCAACCAATGTCATAAACCCGATCTCCGCGAGGAAAAAGGGGGCGCGACAACAGTAATCCATGGTGGTGGTGGTGGTCCTCGAGCAGCCAAAATCTTAGCTAGCCAAGGGTGAGCTGCTTCACCCAGATCCAACTTCTCTATGTACTAGACTACCTCTACTTCTTCAAATCCCACATAGGTGTTCAAAGAGCAAGCATCGAAGTGGATTTTCATATTTCTCACTTTTGTCACTTTTGTCACTTTTGTCCCATTCTTGATGTGAGCCACATTGGCATAAAACTCCTTGACCAAATGCTCATTTGCATCTAAGACCATGTGAGTGAACAAATTCCACCCATTGCGCTCCTGGAACTGTCTAAGGACATTTGGATTATGAATATCCAAATCCTTCATCAAGAATTGTCTCTCAAGCGTGAGAGACCTCATTGGCCATAACTCCCGGAATATTTTGAATGTTGTCAAGTTGGCGAATCTATCTTCCCAAAATTTATTTCTTCTTTGACCTCTCAAGGCCACCCACTTGAGTGTTCCCTCCTCTACCATCATCTGGGACATCTTCATCTTCGACATAAATAGCTACTGGTGCCGGAGTAGGTGAAGAGGACGGCTCGGAACCCTGGCTTCCCGCATCAGAACCCTCATAAGAGCTGGATGTAGGTTCATTGCACAATTGATAGCACCCCGTGGGTTGAGATGGTTGGGACTAGGGCTAAGGCTGGACCTCCATTGACTGGACCTCAGAGGCTTTCCTTGATGGGGAATATGAATTGGATTATGAGGTCTCTGTGGCCCTTATTCTACCTGTGGTCGGCTTCTTGGCAATAGGTTTGGATTGCACTCCCAGAGGGTGAGTGCCTTTAACTCTTCTTCGGGAGCATTCACCTATTTCCTTTGATGTGTCGCCTCTACCACGTGATCTAACCATTGTATGAAAAACAAAGTATATAGGTCAGTTGAATTCAAAACAACTAAAACAGTTGCAGGCAAGCAGTAACCAAAGAGACAATACGGACCGCACAATTCTGAGTTCGGCCGCAGACTATCTAGTGCGGACCGAACAATTCTGAAGTGCGGCCGCACATCCTGGAGTGTGGAACGCATAATTGTGTGCGGCCGCATAAACTCATATGTGGACCGCACAATTTTAAGTGCGGCCGCACAAGTCAAAACTTGAGTTTCTGATTATCTGAAGTTCAAGAGTGCGGTCGCACATATTTTTATGCAGCCACACACATTTTCTGCGGACCCCCAAATTTTGAGTGTGGTCCGCACATTTCAAACATCCCAAATTCCCTATTTACCAGTTATGCGGACCGCACAATTCAAACAGTGACGGCCCTAAACTTAGGGTTCTTGCAATTTTTTCACAAACTAAACATAATATGCACAAATTTACAATATTAATGGTCTACCCCGTCCCTAATGAACATATATGAAGCTACCTACATGGGTTTTAAGAACATATTAAGCACATTTGACATCTTAGGCCTAAAAATAAATAAACTAATCAAAAGAAAAAAAACAAAAATTAAGAAAAATGAACAAAAATCTACATGGATTGAAAATACAAGTAATGAATGATGCAGGTGAGGATCTAACTTGATGAATTGAGTGTGATTTTTGAACTATTTATGGGATGCACAATGTTTTCTAGGTCTTGGGAGCTCAGAGAGTGTAAAGTGTGAATAGTGTAAAAAAGCCCTATTTATACTTTGACTCAGTCGGTCAAACACCTACCTGAATGCGGCCGCACAATTTTGAGCGCGGTCCACACCCTTTACCTATACATGAACTGAACTCTGCGATCCGCACAAAAATGAGTGCGGCCACATATGCTTGTGTGCTCCACATAGTTGTGTGTGGGCCCACATTTTGGCCATTTTTTTGAAAATCCCAACTTTAGAGAGTTGGTGATTTTGGATCTCCAGTTGTGCGGCCGCACAAAGAACAGTGCGGCCGCATACCCTTCTCTGTGGTTAAAAATTTTTTTGTGCGGTCCGCATAAGTTCAACACTTGGCCAATTTTTCTAGATTGTCCCTGCAATACACACTCATTCCTGCAATTCACTTCAAAACCAGTTATCTCAATACATAACAAATCTAAAAAGAAGAAAAATGAAAAAAAATGAAAAGAAACATGGGTTGCCTCCCAAGAAGCGCCTGATTTAACGTCGCGGTACGACACGGGTTACCATCAATCACTTGAAATGAAGCAACGCCACAACGTGGCCATCATCAACCTTGCCAAGATAATGTTTCACCCGATGACCATTGACTCTAAATACTTTATTATTTTTTTTCTTCAAGTTTAATGCATCAAAAGGTGTCACATGAACAACTTCAAATGGGCCACTCCACTTGGATTTCAACTTTCCCGGAAACATCAGCAACCGAGAATTGAACAATAGCTCAAAATCTCCTTCTTTGAACTCTTTATTCCGGATATACTTGTCTTGGAGGTTCTTTATCTTGTCCTTGTATAAGGATGAACTTGAATATGCATGGAACCGGAATTCATCAAGCTCATTCAATGTGTCACCCTTAAGTTGGCGGCGACATCCCACTCAAGATTAATATTCTTCAATGCCCACATAGCCTTGTGCTCAAGTTCCACCGGTAGGTGACAAGCTTTCCCGAACACTAACTGATACAGAGACATACCAATTGGTGTTTTGTAAACCGTCGTATAAGCCTAAAGAGCATCATCAAGTTTCTTCGACCAATCCGGCCGTTTGGCATTCACGGTCTTTGACAAAATGCTCATGATCTCCCGGTTGGAGACTTCAACTTGTCCACCTGCTTAAGGAAGATAAGGGGTCAGCACTTTGTGAGTGACACCATACTTTGAGAGTAAAGCATGAAAAGCGTTGTTGCAAAAGTGTGATCCCCCATCACTAATAATGTCCCTTGGAGTGCCAAACCTTGTGAAGATGTTATTTTTTCAAAAATTCCACCACACTCCGGGTTTCATTGTTAGGCAAAGCCACGACTTCAACCCATTTTGACACATATTACACAGCTACCAATATATAAGTGTTCCCACAAGAGCTCACGAACGGACCCATGAAATCAATGCCCCACACATCAAAAATGTCAATCTCTAAGATGGTGGTGAGAGGCATATCATTTTTCTTAGAAATCCCACCGGCCCTTTAACATTCATCATAACGCTTGACAAGATCACTAGCGTCCTTGTAGAGAGTAGGCCAATAGAATCCATATTTCAACACCTTTGTAGACGTTCTAGATCCACCATGATGACCACAATATGGAGAAGAGTGGCAAGCCTCAATAATTCCTAATTGTTCTTCCTTCGGCACACATCGTCGAATCATACCATCAGTACAAATACAGAAGAGATAAGGATCATCCCGATAATAGTCAAGGCAATCCCGTTTGAGCTTCTTCCTTTGGTTTGAAGAGAACTCATTCGATACAATTCCACTCACAATAATTGGCTAAGTCGGTGAACTATGGCATCCCAGCCATAGAAATGGCTAGGAGTTTCTCGTCGGGAAATGAATCATTTACCTCAAGGCCATCATTTGGCCTCCCCTCCTCCTCCAAATGAGACAAGTGGTCTGACACTTGGTTTTCACTACCTTTGCGGTCTTGAATCTCAAGATCAAACTCTTGTAAAAGAAGCACCCAGCGTATTAATCTTTCTTTAGAATCTTTATTACTCATCAAATATCGAAGCGCTGCATGGTCGGTGTGAACAATCACCTCTGTACCCATCAAGTACGGGCGGAACTTCTCCGTAGCAAGACAATAGCAAGGAGCTCTTTTTTGGTCACTGTGTAGTTGACTTGGGCATCATTCATGGTCTTACTAGAATAGTAGACCGGATGGAAGATTTTGTTGATACGTTGCCCCAATACTGCTCCAACCGCCACATCGCTTGCATCACACATGAGCTCAAAAGGTAAGATCCGATTCAGTGCGGAGATAATAGGAGTAGTAGTAAACTTATACTTGATCAATTCGAATGCCTTCATACAATCTTCGTTGAAATGGAACTTGGCATCATTCGCCAAAAGTTTGCACAAGGGGTTTACCACCTTAAAAAAATCCTTGATGAATCGGCGATATAACCCCGCATGACCCAAGAAGCTCCTCACTCCCTTCACAGATGTAGGGGGAGGGAGTTTGGAGATCACATCAATTTTGGCTTTATCAACCTCAATACCATGCTTTGAAATTTTGTGGCCAAGGACAATGCCTTCCTCGACCATGAAGTGATATTTCTCCCAATTCAAAACCAAGTTTGTTTCCTCACTTCTTGACAATACCTTGTCCAAGTTATCCAACCACTCTTCAAAAGAATTCCCCACCATGGAAAAATCATCCATGAAAAATTCAAGAAATTCCTCCACCATATCGCTGAAGATTGCTATCATACACCGTTGAAAACTTGTCGGTGCATTGCACAACCCAAATGGCATCCCCGAGAATGCAAAAGTACCATAGGGACAAGTGAAAGTGGTCTTCGCATGGTCCTTAGGAGCAATAAGAATCTGATTGTAGCCGGAGTATCCACCAAGGAAGAAATAAAAAGCACGTATGGCCAACATATCCAGCATTTGATCAAGAAATGAAAGCGGAAAATGATCTCTCCGAGTGACTTTGTTGAGATTCCTATAGTCCATGCACACTCTCCACCCTGTGACACTTCTTGTGGGGATCAATTCATTCTTGTCATTTTTTATCACAGTCATGCCCCTTTTCTTTGGGACACATTGCACGGAGAAGTCCACGAGCTATCGAAAATGGGGTAAACAACCCCGACATCCAACCATTTGATGATCTCCTTCTTCACTACCTCTTGCATTGTTTTATTTAATCTTCTTTGATGTTCCATGGAGGGTTTGACATCCTCCTCCAAAATAATCTTGTGCATGCAAAAGGCGGGAATTATACCCCGAATATCCTCCAAATTCCATCTTATAGCTTTCTTCCTCTTTTGGAGCACCACCAAAGTATAGTCTACATGCACGTGAGTCAAGAAAGAGGAAAGAATAACATGTAAAGTGGAACAAGGGCCAAGAAACTCATACCTGAGATGTGAAGGAAAAGGCTTTAACTCCAAAGAGGGAGGCTCCTCGATTGAGATCTTTGTTGGAGGAGTCTTCCGGTTCTCAATATCTAAAGATAATTTTCGGGGTTCATAAGTATATGACCTCATTCCTTGCAAAGCATTGACACATTCCACAAAGCCTTCCTTCTCATCCTCATCATGATTAAGAAACACAGCTTCCAAGGTATCCTCAACATTCATCATAGCACTAGCATCATCAAAAATCACTTCGGTCATTAAGTCCACAAACGAACAAACTTCGTTGCTATTTGGTTGCCTCATCAATTTGCACACATGGAAAACCACTTTTTCATCACCCACCTAAAAAGTGATTTCACTGGCTTCCACATCAACTAGAGCCTTCCCCGTAGCAAGGAAAGGTCTACCCAAGATAATATGCACCTCATAGTCAAGAATCACAAAGTCCGCCGGAAGGACTATCAACACGAACTAACACATCATCAATAATACCCAATGGTATCTTCATAGTACGATCCGCCATTTGCAACCTCATAGATGTGGGTCTTGGTTTCCTAATTCCCAAAGTTTTGAACACAGAGTAGGGTATCAAGTTGATACTTGCTCCCAAATCACATAGAGCTTTGGCAAAGTCGGCACTCCAATAGTGCAAGGGATTGTGAAAGTGCCGGGATCTTCCAATTTCGGAGCCATTGAGTGCACAATAGCACTCACTTGATGTGTCATCTCGATAGTCTCACAATTCATTGATCTTTTCTTTGTTACCAAATCCTTCATGAACTTATCATAACCCGGCATTTGTTCCAACGCTTCAACCAACGACACATTAATGGAAAAACTCTTCATCATATAAATAAACTTCTTGAATTGGTTATTTTTCTTTGCGAGCCTTTGAGGGTATGGAGGATCAGGCCTTGGCATTGGTGCTTTGGTCTTTTGTACTACCGTTTCTAGTATGTCAATCACGTGTTCCCTAGATGGGTTCACATCTTCTTGGGTCTCCCCCATATTCTCATCTATATCAATTCTCACTTCTTCATTAGCTCGAACCTCATTGCTTGGCATGTCATCTTCTTGAATCACTGCATCATCATCCACAACTCTTCTTTGGTTTGAGGTAGTTGCCTCCCCAACTTTTCCACTACGTGTGGTTACGGCCATGGTATGTCCCATATTGGTTCCACCCTTCGGGTTCACCACTGTATCACTAGGTAGTGCCCCCTTAGGACGAGTGTTCAAATCTTGCGAGATTAGGCCAAGTTGAACCTCCAAATTGCGGATTGAAGTATTGTGGAAGGCTAATTGAGCATCGGAATCGTCATTTTTCTCTATAATTTATTTGAACATATTTTCAATCTGTCCCATTTTATTATTGGAAGAACTAGAATCTTGAGACGGATATAGAGGCGGGTTGTATGGTTGTTGATACATCGGGGGCCTTTGAAATCCCGATCCCCGATTCCCTTGGTTATTATTGTTCCAACCACCTTGGTTTTTTCCACCCTAATTGCCTTGATGATTGCCTCACCAATTGCCTTGGTTAACTTGATTACTCCAATTGACTTGATCATTGTTATTTCCCCAATTACCTTGATTGTTGTTACAACCACTCCAATTTTCTTGGCGGCCTTGGTTGTTCCAATTTCCTTGATTTCCTTGTGATCTCCATTGTTTTTTATTTTTTCCTTGAGCATTATTTCTTTGACCTTGATAATTGTTGACATATTGCACTTCTTATTCTTGCTCATTAGATGAATCACCTTGGTCATACCCACTATCATCTTGCACAAATTGTTCCGGGCGGTTTTACACTTGTTGACCTCTTTGCCGTATCTTGTTCATGATCATATTCACCCCTTCCATCACATTCACTTGCTTCGGCCCTTGAACTTGTTGAAGCTGAGCTTTGGCAAATTGGTTCATTGTGGTTTTCAACTCGGCAATAGCTTGTCCATGATAATGTAGTTCCTTGTGTAGGTGAATGACATTTGGGTAACCTTGAGGAACATTGGCTTTACTTTGCCATGCCGATGAGGTATCCGCCATCTCATCCAATTCTTCACAAGCTTGGGCATAAGGCGTGTTCATGAAGTTCCCGCCGGCAAGTTGATTTACCACATATTGATTTGTTGTGTTGATCCCCCTGTAGAAGGTTTGTTGGATCATAGCCTCAGTCATATCTTTCCCAAATCTCGTGCAATGGCTCATTGGACTCTTGCTTGAGCACTAGAATTTCATCCCGTAGTGTAGCCATGTGCCCCAGAGAGAAGAATTTGGTAATGAATTTTACGGCCAACTCATCCCATGTATGGATGGAATTATTAGGTAATCTCTATAACTAGTCCAATGCTTTTCGCTGAAGAGTAAATGGAAATAGCCTCAAACGCATTGCATCCTCGTAAACATTTGTTTGCTTGCTCCCCCAACAAGTATCGACGAACCCCTTGAGATGCTTGTAAGCATTTTGGCTTGGAGCCCCGGTGAAGAATCCATGTTGCTCAAGTAGTGTAAGCATCACATTGGTGATTTGGAAGTTGCCCGCTAATACGGGGTGGGACTACAACACTTGCATAACCCTCGTTCGGCAACACCTAGTGCACTGCCGCTCTTGGTGGAGTTAGGGGGAGGGATGGGAATATTATCATGAGGCGGTCGGCCTCACCTATTTTCTTGAGGTTTGGTATGAACCTCATCACCTTGATCATCATCCACTTCCTCCCCCAATGGAAAATTCCCTATGGGCTCATTGTTGAGAGCCATTCTCATACTTATAAGCAATTAAAAAACAAAATTAGTGACTCGGAAGGAAAAACAAACAAATCACAAAAACCTAGATATATAGCTAAATCTGTTTAACTACCCGGCAATGGCACCAAAAATTGATCTTGCCCAAACTCACACCACAAATATAGGTTATGATACGATCGAAGCAATAATAAAAACCCAACGCAAGTCGGGGTCGAATCCACAGGGAATTAGATTTTGGATTAGGTATAAACCTAGTGTGAATGTATGATGTGCCCTAAGTTATACTTCCACATTGACAATTGTTGTTTCTACTTCTAATTTTTACTCTACTAAATGCAATAGTAAAGCTAAGAGACAATAATTTTGGTTTTGGTTGTTTTTCAAGTTATGAAAGATCTAGGGTTGCGACTTCCGCCTAGTTGGTTACCTAATGGATTTAGAGCTTTTGGGCATGTTTGGTTGATCGGGATACAATATAGCAACCACATGCAACTACTCACTCTATACCTCTTGGTAGTTTGAGTTATTTTGTCGATTTGGCTTTCTCAAGTCCAAATGGGTATTTCATAAAGCAAGTGATAAATTCTCTAGCCGGGTCTTACTATCTCTAGGTTCGACCATTTAATTGGGGCTATCAATTCCTTGAATTCACCCCAATTCCTAGTTAGCCAAGTTTTCCAAAACTTAGTCTCACTTTCTCAAGTAGAGACTAAGTCAATTTGGCATGAATCGATGTTTGCAACCATTAATTCTAGAATTCAAGCAAGAACAAGGCTAAATATCATATACCCAATCATAAATAATCTCTAAATCAATAATCCAATAAGTAACCATACTAGGGTAGGGCATAACCCTAGCTAAGGATTTACCTACTCATGAAAAATGAAGATATTAAAGAAGAAACTAAGATATAATGCATAATAATTGATTAAGAAGAGAAAATCCGATGTTTAATAGCTAATCTAGTACAATGTTACCCAATACAGTAAGTAAAAATGGCTCAGGTGCTCCCAACTTACACAACTTAATCTAAAAATGACAAAAGTTCTATTTATACTAAGCTGAAAATATCTGACAAAAATACCCCTCCGGAGGTTGTGCAGCGACACAATTCTGTGTGTGGTCCGCACTTTAAGCTTTACTGGTCAACTAAGCTTTATGCGGTCGCATAAAACTAGGATGCGGCCGCACTTCATTTAATTGTGCGGACCGCACATTTCTGAGTGCGGCCGCACCCTTGAACTTGGACTGGGGTTGGACCTCCTTCTGTGTACCGCACATTTGTGAGTGTGGCCGCACTTTCGCTCCTGCGGCCGCACAATAATAGTGCGGTCCACATATATTCAAATTGCCAAAAACACACTCTGAATCTCCTCTTCTGCAGCCCCACAATAATTGTGTGGTCCACACTCTATGCATGGAATTCATCAGTGCTTCTTTAGAGTTTGCCGCGGCACACAGTATTGTGCGGTCCGCACTGTGATTCTTTTTGCCTAGTTTTGGTCCTTGTCTAATTTTTGCTCCTTTTTGAGTTGATTTTTACTTCTTTGGCTCGTTTCCCAATATCCTTACAAGAAAGCATATTTCATTAGTTCTCAAGAATTCCTTTAAGAATTTTGAGCTAAAACGTAAGTAAAAGAGAGCAAGGTCAAAATCCCTACTTATCAGCCATCAACGCAAATTTGCTTACCGACCCCAAGAATAGAGTCCGTGGTGAAGCCCGATTAGCAGCTCGAAATACACAATACGTTGGAGGGGACGAGATCAATTTACAAGTGATTTCAAAATGTTGAAGGCTTAAGAGGCGGCGATAGCCTAATTACAGAACCAAAGTCGCGCGCCGAGCAGAACTGAACCTCATCCATCCTGGGAAGCCACCTGTAGAAATGAACCGATCGCAGAGAGGCCGAATGAAAGTGAATCGGGGACCCACCCTGAGATCATAAATATGCTCGAGGAACTGACGAAACGGGTAGAATCAGGAGAGAAGAAAATCGAAGTTAATGACAAAAAGGTGGATACCTACAATTCCAGTGTCGACCAAATCCCAAGAGCACCGCCGATATTAAAAGGCCTAGATTTCAAGAAGTTTGTTCAAAAACCTTTTCCTCCAAGCGCGGCTCCAGAGCCGATCCCTAATAAGCTTCGCATGCCCGAGATTCCTAAGTACAACGGAATGACCGAGCCGAATGATCATGTCGCTTCTTATACATGTGCCATCAAAGGGAACGACTTGGAGGATGATGAGATCAAGTCTGTCTTGTTGAAAAGGTTTGGGGAGACCCTGTCAAAAGGAGCTATGATATGGTTTCACAACTTACCTCCTAATTCTATTGACTCGTTTGCTATGCTTGCAGATTCCTTCATAAAATCACACGTCGGGGCTATCAAGGTTGAGACCAGGAATTCAAACATTTTCAAAGTAAAGTAGAGAGATAAAGAGATGTTTCGGGAATTCGTGTCCCGATTTCAAATAGAATGGATGGACTTGCCCATGGTCACGGATGAATGGGCCATTTAGGATTTCACCCAAGGACTCAACATTCGAAGCTCGTTGTCTTCACAACAGTTGAAATAAAACTTGGTAGAGTATCTGGCCATCACTTGGGCCGATGTCCATAACCGGTATCAATCGAAAATCAAGGTCGAAGATGTTCAGCTTGGGGCCCCTTCCAGGTCTGTGTATCCCGTCAGAACCATCGACAGATTCATGAGAGACATCGATCGTGAATCGAGGTCAAATAGGGATCAACATTAGTCGTACAATGGAGACTGAAGAAGCAGTGGGTCCGAGCGAAACGGCGGTGGGAATCGGTCGGTTCAATTATGAATATTATCGATTTAGCATATCGGTTATCGATTTACAAATATGATAAATCGATAACCGAACCGATAAGATATTAGTTATCAGTTATCGGGTAATCGGTTATCGACCATTATCGGTTCGGTTATCGGTTTACCCGATAATATGACACAATCTAGAGTTAAGCAAAAAAGAGAAGACAATTCACTGGAATTAAGCAAAAAATAGAAGAATTCACATATAGTATACTACCCATTTCTGCATTCTGGCCATAACTAATATTTGAAGCATGCTTCATTTTGACAAATATGATTTGTGCAATCAAAAAATTGATACTATATCTCCACAAGCATTTCATCTCCAATTCACTGGAAATAGTAGTTAACAGGAACATAAATTACATTTTCTTGGTTTCTTGCAAACCATAATCAAGAGATCAATGTCATTTTTCAGAGTCCAATTGTAGCAAGAGTACTAGTAATTCAACAGTTGTCCAAACACAACTGAAATAATATTAATCTTCAACAACAGTTGTCCAAATACATTAATAACAATACAAAGTAGTAGAAATTTCACCTTAAAATTAACAAGTACAAACATAGTACTAAAATATGAGCACAAAATAAAGAATCGAAAACAATAAAAAATCCTATATTTTTATTATTGAACTCTATTGTAAAACTCAAAAGAAAGGAACAAAATTTGTTGTTAGCAAAGAAGAAATTTTGGAATACAAACTTACGCTAAGAAAATGTGGTTGTACTTTGAATTTTAAAGAAGAACTGATGAAGAATAGAATCAGAGTCTAAAGAGTGAAATGTGAAACTTCAATCTTGAATGCGGCTGGGAAAATTGGGAGAAAAAGAGAGAATGAAGCCCTAGATGTTTTTATATACTTAAGGGTAAAATTATAATTTTACTAAATATTATTGGGTTATCGGTTAACCCGTTAAGAAATTGGTCAAACCGTGGCCCGAACCGATAACCCAATAGTGAAAAAATACAAAACCATTACTAAACCAGTAACCCAATATAGATACCCTAATAAGCTTTTTTTGGTTCGGGCTATCGGTTATACCCGATATATGCCCAGACCCTATGAGAAATGAAAGGAGAAATGACCAAGGTCAAAGCAACCAGGGACTCATGAGCAAAAATAGCTTCGACAGGTCCGTCGGGCCTAAAGAAGCGCCAAGATTATCGGAGTACAACTTCAACGTCGATGTCGCCGCTATTATATATGGACGCTTAAAGGATACCAAATGGCCTCGAGCTTTACAGTCCGATCTAGCCCAAAGGGATCCTAACCTAATGTGAAAATATCATGGCACTCATGGCCACAGAACAGAAGACTGCCGACAATTAAGAGAAGAGGTGGCCCGGGTGTTCATAACAGATATCTCCAAGAGTTCCTGAGTGATCGGGCCAAGAACCACTTCAGGAAAAGTGATTTTAATAAGCAAGACAAACAGGAGGAACCTCAGCACATCATTAAAATGATCATCGGTGGGGTCGACATTTACCAGGGGCCAATGCTGGAACGCACTAAAGTATCCATCACAAGAGCAAAATGGACTCGGGATTACGTACCGGAAGGAACCTTGTCATTCAAAGACGAAGATGCTGAGGGGATCGTGCAGCTTTGCAACGATGCACTGGAAATATTGGTACTCATAAATAAATCTCAAGTTAAGTGTGTGTTAATTGATCTGGTAGCTCAACCAACATTATCAGATCGAGGTTCATGGAACAACTCGGCTTACAAGATCCGATCATACACGCGGTCCGAGTCCTGAACGAGTTCAACATTGCATGTGAGACCACTAAAGGGGAGATAACATTACCGGTGAACCTTGCCGGAACCATTTAGGAAGCCAAGTTCTATGTAATCTAAGGATATATGAGATACAACACTTTGTTCAGTAGGCCATGGATTCACAACATGAGAGCAATAACCTCAACACTACACCAGGTGCTGAAATTCCCAACACCCCGAGGAATCAAAATAGTTTACGGGGAACAACCAGCCGCCAAGGAAATGTTCGCGGTTGATGAGGTGATCCCAACATCCACACTCTCGACATCAAAGGGTTCGAATTTGATGGCTAAATACGAGGCTAAATAGCAATTACTGGCACCAACCTCGAAAGAATCGGAGAAACAAGGGGTAGACGAGGGAGACGACTACGGAGTTCCCAGACATTTCATATCCCTCAACGATTCCGATGCTACCAAATCAATGGTCGAGGAACTAGAGCAAGTCGTACTAACTGAACACTTGCCCGATAGAAAGGTATACCTGGGCATGAGGTTAAGCCCCAAGCTCAGGAAAAAACTCATCCAATTTCTTATAAATAATGAAGATTGCTTCGCTTGGTCCCACCTTGATATGACAAGGATCCCGCTGGAAATAACCACTCACAATCTAAGCCTGGACCCGAAGTTCCATCCGGTCAAGCAGAAGGGGAGGTCCCAATCCGAGGTCAAACATGCTTTCATCGAGGATGAGGTATCTAAACTCCTTAAAATAGGGTCCATTCGGGAGGTTAAATACTCGGATTGGTTAACAAACATAGTGGTAGTCCCTAAAAAAGGGAATGAATTAAGAATTTGTGTAGACTATAAAGATTTGAATAAGGCATGTCCCAAGAACTCCCTCCCTTTGCCCAACATCGATCGCATGGTCGATGCAACGACTGACCACGAGATCCTTAGTGTTCTCGACGCCTATTTCGGGTACAACCAAATACGAATGAACCCTGACCATCATAAAAAAACTTCCTTCATCACTAAGTACGGCACTTACTGCTATAACGTGATGCCATTCAGATTAAAAAATGTCGGTGCCACCTACAAATGCCTAGTAAACCGGATGTTCGAGAAACAAATAGGAAAATTAATAGAGCTTTACATTAACATATGTTGGTTAAGTTCCTGCGATAGGACCATTTGAAACATTTGCAGGAATTCTTCAGCATATTGAAGAAAACAATATGAAGTTGAATCGTGATAAGTGTGCATTTGGAATCGGATCCGGTAAATTCCACGGATTCATGGTATCCAACCGAAAAATCGAGATCAACCCCGATAAGATCAAATCCATCGAAGATATTACTGTTGTGGACAATATGAAGGTCGTACAATGATTAACCGGACGCATAGCCGCCCTGGGGAGATTCATTTCGAGGTATTCCAACAAGAGCCACTGGTTCTTCTCACTGTTGAAAAAGAAGAAGAATTTCTCGTGGAACCCGGAGTGCCAACAGTCCTTGGAAGAGCTCAAGCGATATCTATCGAGCCCACTACTTCTTTACACACTGTAGACAGACGAGCAGTTATACCTGTACCTGGCAGTATCAGAGATAGCGGTAAATGGAGTCCTAATCCGGGAAGAGAATGGTACGAAATTTATGATTTAATATGTTAGCAGGACTTTAGGTGAGGCCGAAACTAAGTACCCTTACCTAGAAAAATTGGCGCTCGCTTTGCTAAGCGCCTCCAGGAAGCTGAATCCGTATTTTCAGTGTCACCCCATATGTATTATGACTACTTAACCATTGAGGAATGTAATGCATAAACCCCAGCTATCAGGACGGTTGACCAAATGGTCCGTGGAGATCAGCGGATACGATATTGAATATCGGTCCCATACCTCCATTAAGTCTCAAATTTTGGCCGACTTTATGCCAGACCTAATACCCAAGGTCAAAAGAGAGTTATTGTTGAACTCGGGAACTTCTTCGGGGATCTGGACCCTCTTTACGGACGGCGTCTCAAATGAAAAAGGGTCCGAACTTGGCATCATATTGAAGCCTCCAACATTCAATGTAGTTAGACAATCTACTAGGGCTGTAAATTTAATTACAACGAGGCCAAATATGTGGTCGTGATTGTAGGTCTCGAACTAGCCAAAAGCTTGGGGAAGAGATAATCGAAGCTAAGTGTGCCTCCCTCCTTGTGATGAACCAAGTTAATGGGACGTTCGAGGACAAAGAGGAACAAATGCAAAGGTACGTGGATAAGTTGCAGGTAACATTACATCTGAACAAGGAGTGGACTCTACAACACGTACCTCTGGATCAAAACAGTGAGGCCAATGCCCTTGCTAACTTGGGGTCATCGGTCGAGGACGATGAGTTCAACCCGGGGGCGTCGTGAAACTCATGAGATTGGTAGTGGAAGAAGGTCAGGACGCGTTAAACTCAACGAGCCTACCTTGGTACTACAGAAACAAATACATAGAGTATTTAAAGCCCAAAAAACTGCCATCGGATCCAAAAGAATCTAGGGCCCTGCGTACGAAGGCAGCCCAGTTTAGCTTGTCCGAAGATGGAACCCTATTTAGAAGAACATACGATGTCCCGCTCGCGGTATGTCTAGGACTGGGAGATACCGAGTACGTTCTGAGGGAAATTCATGAAGGTACCTGCGGAAATGTCACCGAATCATTGGTTCAAAAATTAATCAAAGTCGGCTACTACTGTATCGACATGGAAAAAGATGTGAAGGAGTTCGTACGAAAACATGATGAATGTTAAAGGCATGCTCCGATGATTCATCAAACTGGGGAGCTGCAACATTCAGTCTTATCACCTTGACCGTTCACGAAATGGGGGATGGACATCGTTGGCCCCCTTCCATGGGCACCCGGCAAGGCTCAATTTATATTATTTATGACTGACTATTTTTCTAAGTGGGTGGAAGCCCAGGCATATGAGAAGGTTAGGGAGAAGGAAGTCATCGATTTCATCTGGGACCACATCATATGACGGTTCAGAATGCCAACTGAGATTGTGTGTGACAATGGGAAACAGATCATTGGTAGCAATGTAAGCAAGTTTCTCGAAGACCATAAGATCAAAAGGATCCTATCAACACCCTACCACCCTAGTGGGAACGGAAAAGCAGAATCCACCAACAAAACCATACTCCAAAACCTCAAAAAGGGGTTGACTGACACCAAAGGAAAATGGATGGAAATCCTACCCGAAGTCCTATGGGAATATCGTATGACCTCGAAGTCTAGTACCAGGACCACCCCATTCTCACTGGTTTAAGATTCTGAATCTCTAATACTAGTCGAAGTCAGAGAACTGAGTCTCAGGTTCCAATATGCAGCAAAATAATCAAACGACGAAGCCATGAATACGAGTCTGTATCTAATAGATGAAAGGCGTGAAGCCGCCCTTGTTCAGTTGGCCGCCCAAAAGTAGCGGATCGAGAGGTACATAATAAAAGAGCCAACCTTCGACATTTCAATGTCGGGGACTTAGCGTTAATGAAGGTCACGCTAAGCAACCAGAACCCGAACGAAGGGAAGTTGGGGCCGAACTAGGAAGGTCCTCATCAAATTATCGAGATCACTGAAAAGAGATCGTACAAACTCGGAACAATGAACGGTGAGCAACTACCGAACAACTGGAACATAACTCACTTGAAGCGATATTACTGCTAAGGTACAACCCCATTCATTCCTTCTACTTATTTGCATTTTGGACTAACACTTGCAGGCGACCGTCGAAGAACGACATAAATTTTAGGCCTGAAAGCACGCGTTGCACTCTTTTTCCCTTGAACCAGTTTTGTCCAAAATAGGTTTCACGATAAGGTTTTTAACGAGGCAATAGTAAACCGTGCTAACTTAGAATTGAAGGCCGACTATGAACCGGTGTGAAAGATCACGACAACAGTATTTGAGGCTTCTTTGTGATCGGCCTTGAACACCGGGGGAATCACCCTCAGATACCGACCTTATCAAGGAAAGAAACTTTGTGATCGAATGGTCTCGGCTCGATCGATAGGATTCATCGTAAGGTCCAAACAGTCAAATGAACCGTGCCCACATAGACCTCTCGAGCCCTAACATAAATCTTGTACACATGTGTAACCATATTTATTACACACAAAAATAAATATAAGTTTCTACCTTGTGGATAAATATCTTGTTCGTTAAAAACTTTCTTTTCGTTCTTTTCTCTTAAGGAAATTCATTCATTCGATCCCCTAAAGATATTGAACCCAAGGGCCGCCTTTATACGGGTTCAAAGGATCGTTCTCACTCGGGGAGTGCCATCCAAAGACAACTCGGACGGTCTGGGCTATTAGAGCTCGGGGCACAAGACCTATTATGTAGCGACCGAACCTTAAAGGCTACAACCACCCCTATTCAGGGACTGTTATCTTGGGCAAGCCCGGATAACTGAGGGTAGCGAGCCCACTGGGAAACACCCGAACTAAAAATGATACATCCATATTAAAACATCTCGGAGACGTTCGAGACCCGTAACAAAAAACAAGGCCTTCAAAATTTCTACACTTGTTCAAAAGGCTACCCTCGGCAAAACTATCATCTAAAAAGTTCTAAGTATTTTAGGGAAAGTTGCCGGTCATACTAAGCCCCCACGAATCGTAAAAGAAAAAAAATAAAAAAGGGCCAGTTCGAACCTCCGAACAAGACCTAACTATTACATGCTAAGGCATTTCGATCTTTGCAAACATAAAGAATAAAGAAAAGGAAAACAAACTTAGAAATTGTTGAAGAGAAAAAATAAGCCTTATTATATGTAAAAAGTCTTTACAAAGGTCAAACGGCCTTAACAAAAAGTACAAAAGTACAAAAATACAGAAATAAAGGAAAATGTACAAGGCACTTAGACGGCCTAGTCTTCGTCGGAGCCTGCCTCGTCGCCAGGGTCTTCATAGTTCTCTCCACCCTTAGATCCGCTCGAACCCTTGGAGTCTTCTTTATCCCCGGGATACGCCAACTTCTTGGCCTTGGCTTCGAGCCCCTTAGCACTCTCAATCGCAGCCGATAAATCAAAACCCCGAGCATGAATTTCCTCGAGGGAATCTCTTCGGGATTGCCACTTTGCGTGATTGACGATATCTTAAAGTTGATCCTAGGCCGCCTTGGCATCGGCCTTATATTGAGCCACCATCTTGTCGTCATCAGCTTTGACCACCGCAACCACCGACTTGGTCGTTTCTATCTCCTTGGAAATAGTTTCTTGATCAGAGACGGCTGAGCTTAGGTGAGACTGGAGCTCCTCAACTTTTTGGGCCCATACTTCGGCCTTTTCCTTTCCTTACCAAAGTTGTACCTTTTTCGAAGTCAGTTGCGCCCGAGCAGTCTCCTTTATGAGGCCAAGCGGTCCATCCTGCCTCTCCATTCTTCAGCCTCGGCCTTAACTGCATCCATATCAGCTCAGAGTTGGTCGATCCGATCGATCTTCTGTTGGACCTGCGAATTCCAACCATTAGTCACTGTGTCTAGCTCACCGTCACTAACTTCAAACATTTTTACATGTTCGACCAGGTCAGCATGCTCCTTCTGAGCCACCTCCAGCTCGGCTTGTAGGCTCGTAGCCTCCCCTACACGCTGCTCGCTGAGGAGTTTGTAAGTATCTCTCTTCTCAGTGATCCCTCGGACCTCGGCTTCAAGCTAGTTCAGCTCGTCCCGATATTGAAGGAAGTTTCATGGTGAAGCACTGATGCCTACAAACACAAAATAAAAAGTTAGTGTTATCTATGAATTAGTCTAAATACGAATTAAAGTCATTAAGAGATCTCTAAAGTTACCCGGTTTAAAACCTGTTGTGCTTCGTTGAATAGGTCGGCCGCATCTACCCCGTTCATCTTGGCTTGGTCTTCCTCATTCACCAGACATCGAAGGTAACTGGCCACCCCTATGAGGGCGGAGAGGACCCGGGCATCTTCTGAAACAGAGATCAGCTTCGGGATCGAGGAAGACCTTCTTGCTCCCAAAGATGGACTCTCCTTTGATATCTCTAAGTCACCTAATCTGGTGACGTCCTCCGCGGCGGTGGAATCGACGCCATAAAAAAGCCGCTGAAAGGGTCGTTAAGGGAGTGAGGACTTAATGAAAAAAGGGGAATCCAAATATTACCTACTCAGGAAAGGAGTATCACCATGGTAATGGGCCTCCCAACAACCCTTCGAGAGCTTGCTCCGTGAGCGCTCGGAGTAGGGCATTTGTGATACAATACCCTCAACCCACTCCTTGAGTCGAGGAATGCCATTCGGGACCCGAGCGATGGTTGCACCACCACAAAACAATGATAGGAAAGAAGGAAATAAGCATACAATCGAATTTCAAAAATAAAATTATACTTACGTGATGTATTCCACTTCTTGGGAAATAGCATGCGCTCAGCTGGGATCAGGTCTGAAGTCCTCAGTCGGACAAAACAACCTTGTCATCCGCGATCCCGGTCGTCATCAATACTTGAGAACGGGGCTTTGCTGGCCCGGTGCATGAGCTTTATCAGTCCCCCCCCCAGAATATTCGGGGACTGTACAAGCGTAGAAGATTGTCGATAGTGAACGAGCACCCATCGATTCTACTCACGAAGAATCGGAGGAGGATCACGATCCTCTAGAGTGAATGATGAATCTGATTGAGGCATACCTCGTACCTCTTGTAGAAATCAACGATGACCGGGTCCATCTGGCCTAATGTAAAGGGATAAGTGTAAACATTTTGGTATCCATCGACATGAGTGGTAATAAATTCATCAGGGTCAGGGATCACTATGCCCTTATTGACCCAGTTGCAATCTTTTTGGACCGTAGGGAGGACTTCTTCAGTGATCGAGCATATGTATCTCGAGACCTCCTCAGAAATTCCTTGTACGGAGGAAGCTTTTTCAACCTTGAAATAGGCGTTGACCAAGCACCCTCCGGGGATGAACATTTTCAAAAGGGGTTCTGGTACTGGTTCATCGGCGGCAGTACGCAAAACAATCTCCTCGGCCTCAGTAGCCGCTCGCGAAGTAGAAGGGGTTTCTTTCTGGGGAACTGTTTTGGAAGTCTTTGCCATTTCTTTAAAATATGAAGGAAAAATGAATAAAGAAATAAAGTTGAAGGACTGAACTTGTTGGTGAGATGAATATAAACAAAAGTTCTTGCAAAGGATCTCAGATAACTAGAGTGAAAGTTCTAAAAAGTATTAAAATCTTAAGGGTACGAGGGTAGAAGGTCTGAATGTAAAGTTAAAATGAGCAAGGGAGGAGGTATTTGTAGTATTTCAGCGATGGTTCGCATCCAGGAATGGTCGACCGGCGGCTGACATGCATTTAATGCCATCAGGACTTGACTAACGAGACATTTCAGTTGTTTTGTCATTTTTGTCACAGTATATCAAAGTGAATGAAACAACCCGGATGGTGGTTTTGAGAGTTGTACACCCATTCCCACATTTACTTCTCATTTTGTACTTTATAGCTGTTATATGACTTGCATGGGTAGTCAGTTCGAGTTCAGAGATTTCGGAATAAATTGAGACACTTCGTCTCATGGTTGAAAACTTAAGTTGAAATGGTTGACTGGATGTTGACTTATCTATAAACGACTATATAATGGATTTTAATGGTTTTGTTAGCTCCGTTGGGTGATTTTGGACTTAGGAGCGTGCCCGAATTGTGATTTGGAGGCCCGTGGTGGAATTAGGCTTGAAATGGCGTTGGATTTTTAGAAAGTTTGACTGGGAGTGGACTTTTGATATCGGGGTCAGATTCTAATTTCGGAAGTTACAGTAGGTCTGTAATGTCAAATGTGACTTGTGTGCAAAATTTGGGGTCAATCGAACGTGATTTGATAGGTTTAAACATCGTTTGTAGAAGTTGGAACTCCATAGTTTCAATATGCTTGAATTGGGGTGCGATTCGTGTTTTTGATGTTGTTTGACGTTATTCGAGGACTCTACCAAGTTTGTATCGTGTTTAAGGACTTTTTGGAATGATTGATTGAGGTCTCGGGGGCCTCGGGGTGATTTCGGATGGTTTTCGGTTCAAAGTTTGAGTTGGAGGACTGTTGTGGCTGAAGTCTGCTAGTGTAACCGCACCTACGGATCTTTGTTCGCAAGTGCGAGCTCGTGGTGCAGGCTATGATGTGCAAATGCGATTTTGGAGGAGGGTGTGTAGTGGTCACAAGTGCGAGGTAATTAATGCACCTACGTGACTAAAAATGCGGCATGAGGACCGTAGAAGCGGCTTGGATGCTCGCAGAAGCGAGTCCGCAGAAGCGGAGTGAGGGACCGCAGGAGCGGAATGAGCCGCAGATGCGTGTGCGATGTCGCTTCTATGACACCGCAGAAGTGGCTAAGTTTCCGCAGAAGTGGTTAAGTTTCCGCAGAAGTGGTTAAGTTTCCGCAGAAGTGGAAGTCCTAGGCAGACCAATTAAATACAAGGGTTCGCGATTTCGCTTCATTTTAAACATTTTGAGCTCGGGTGTTGACGATTCTTGAGAGGTGTTCGAGGGGATTCTTGAGGTAAGTCCCTTTTTCTCATTTTTTTATCAATAATATTGCTTTCCGTTGATTTTCCCACCTAGTTGGTGTGTATTTAAGGTGTAAATTTGGAGTTTGAGGTTAGGTTTGGAGAGTTCGATTTGCGGATTTGAGTGACGATTTGGTGTCAGATTTTGATTAATTTGGTATGGTCAGGCTTGTGGTTGAATGGGCTTTCGAGGTTTACGACTTTTATCGAATTTCGAGACATGGGCTCGGGGCTCAGCTTTTGAGTCGATTTTAGACTTTTGATTAATAACTTAGCATTTTCTTATGGAGTTGATTCCTTTAGCCCGTATTGATTATATCGCATTGTTTATGGCTAGATTTAAGGCATTCAGAGGCTGTTTCGCGAGGCAAGGGTGTGTTGGAGTAGAGATTTGCTCGGATTGAGGTAAGTAACGGTTCTAAATTTATTTCTGAAGGTATGAAACCTCGGATTATGTGTTATGTGATTGGTTTTGAGGTGACACACATGCTAGGTGACGGGCGAGTGGCGTGCGTCGTGGAAATTATGACTTTGTCAATCCCATGGAACTGTGTAGTTAAATAATTTGTTGTTATCCGTACATTTTCCACGTATTAGAGAAAATTGAACTCAAAATCATGTTTAGACCATGTTTTGACATTGTAGGTACCTACAAAGGTCGTGTACATGTTGAATTATCTGCCAATTTGTTGTTTCGTACTCAGTCACAGTTTATTTGCATATCATATATCAGTATTTGTTGTTCCTTGTTGATACATTATATCATTTCTCTATGGTCTAATTTTCATGATTCCTAAGAGCCCGAGAGAGTGGAGAGGTTGATCACTGAGTGAGGCCGAGGGCCTGATTGTAAGGATATTTATGGGATCGGATTGCACGCCGCAGCATGTTTCATTGATATATGCCATGATATGCTTGTTATAGCGCTTGGGCTGAAGGATCCCCTCCAGAGTCTGTACACACCCCAGTGAGCGCAGGTACCTACTAAGTGCGAGTGCTGAGTGATTAAGAGGAATGAGTGGCTGTGATGAAAGAATAATTGTGAGGTTGGAGTAAATGGGAGGACTGATTGACTGTTGTTTTGAGACGATGCATTGATTTCATTATTGTTGCAATTCAGCTGTCATATATCACTGTCTTGAAATTTCTGAGAGATATTATCTTCTGTTTCAGTTGAACTTGACATGAAATTACTGTTTTGGCCTTAATTATCGAACTTGAAAGCATGCCTACATTCTTATGTTGGAATTACTGTAATTAGACTTTAGTTGTGAAGCTCGTCACTACTGTCAGTTATTTATTTAGTATTGTTACTTACTGAATTGGTTGTACTCACGCTACACCATGCACATCGTGTGCAGATCCAGGTGTTTCCGGACACGGTGGGTGTTGATTTCAGCGCACAGTTGATCTTCTGGAGATTCCGAGGTAGCTGCGGACATTTCACAGACTTTGTCTCTCTTTCCATATCTTTCCGCTTATTGTATTTAGTTCATACTATTATAGTGTCATGACCCGATTTCCCCTCCGTTGGGTATCGTGATGGCACCTAGTCTTAAGGACTAGGTAAGCCTGTTATTAATAAGCATCAATCATAATATAAGAATCATTTATGTGCTTTTTTAAATAAGTCTCTACACATTACACATCTTCCCAAAACCCGGTAAGTACAAGTCATAAGCTTTACAGAATTTACCCTATAATTCCTAAATGCCATTGTGCTGGAATAAATACAACATTGTATAAACCAAAAATAAGACGGTGACTCCGAAACCCACAAACACTGGAGTGGTTTTACCTGGAGTCTCCACAACATCAACCTCGCTACTAACTATCAATCGGCCGACTATGCAAAGCCTGGAATCTGCACAAAAATGTGCAGAAGTGTACTATGAGCACACCACACGGTGCCCATTAAGTATCAAGACTAACCTCGGTGAAGTAGTGACGAGGACTAGTCAAGACACCTACTGGTCTAATAAACTGAACAAGTATAGATATAGAAATGACGGGAAAACGATATACACATAAAGGCTATTCCCTATGGTTAATAATACAATAAATTCGATAAGGGAGGGAAAACAACAAGTATCAGTGGAGAAAACATGAAATAACACAAAAGGGGTGAATAGAACACAAACTAAATCTGGAATGTAACTACACATCAAGGACAAATAATGACTCAGCAACTTCCAGCACTTCTACATCAAGTTCGTAGTCATCTCCACGAGGTTTCAAACCTCAGACAAATCACCATTTACGGGTCCTAATATCCGAACCCTAACACTTGGCATCTTGTTTCCTCATTCAAGTAATAACTGCACGGACGACTTACATGCCAGTTGGGGTTATTTCCACACATATGGTAAGTACAACAAGAGTATCTATACTCGACAACAACAAGTAACCCTTAATCCGATAATAGTGCTTACTTGTGTGTACGCTTGTGCAGGTGTCCTAACATGATTCAACAACCAATAAGCATAAGGAAAGAAAAAGGCGATACGTACATTGTTTTCTCACAATTTCCACACGAACAAACTCACATAGTAAGTGTACCATTACACAATATCAACAACAGAGAATGCCTCCAGGCCAACACAAGTATCACAAAAAATTCCCTGACATAGCCCACCTTGTCTCGCCACGTGTGCAATAGTAAAGTATATGCCCGCCTTGTTTCTCCACACGTGCATGAACATGTTCCTACCTTGTCCCTCCACATGCGCAACCCTCAATATCATATCCCGCCTTATCACGCTGCATGTGAAATATTAATAGTAAACACGGCACGGCAGAAACCTCGTGCAAATCCCAATATGAACAATCGCACGACAGAAACCTCGTGCATAACCACAACAAGTACAACAACAACAGTGGCAATAGTTCAAGATATAATAAATACATCAACTCAAGAACCTTCGATCACAAGATAGGGAAAACTAGTTCACGAGAAATAAACATAATGAGGAAAGCTAGGCATATTAATAACCGCTCAACAAGGAAGGAAAATAGCATGTAACGGTGGTACCTAAACGCACAGGTTAACAATAAGAAATCAACACGAATCTGATAACTCTATGTATTGGCAAGTCAACTAAGGTATAGTCTATCCAAACTTCCTTTAAGGTCGGCAGTTTCAAGGGTATTCAACAATTTCACTTAAGGACAAGCAACATGAAAGTAATCATAACCTCAGTTAAGACCAAACATTTATAGAATGAGATGAAGATAATTACAATTAGGGATAAGAAGTTAAGAAGACATAGCATGACAGTAAAAGGAAATGAAATCTTCAGATAAGTCGATTAGGGGTCAAATAGGTAATAGGAGTAAATCCAAAAGTAAAAAATCCTACATTAATCAAGTAAAGATGAAACTAGAAATTAGAAACTCAATCATGTCAATAACAATTCATACTCGGCGAATATAAGGACCTAGGATTCCTAAAAGGTCAACTTTCCACAATTAAGTTCGAGCACGCACTCGTCACCTCGCGCGCACGGACTACAATCAACATAGAAGACTCAAATCCTAGGGGTAATTCTTCCACACAAGGTAAGGCAAGATACTTACCTCAAAGACGATAACCCGGTACTCTAAAATGGAATTCTCGGGTGAAAAGGCTTCCAGACGGCTCAAATCCAACTAGAAAAACTTCAAAACACACATAAAACTTATAAGGAACTATTTCGGATAATAAAGTTTCGATCTTTACAAAAATCTAAAAATCGACCCAAATGTCGACTCCCACGCCTGCACCTCGGAACTCAAAAATTTTTATAAAATCCGAACACCCATTCCAAATGAGTTCAACCATACAAAAATTACCAAATTCCAATACCATTTCGCCCCTCAAATCATGAAATTTCATTTTTGGGAATTTCTTCAAAAAACAACATTTTTCCTAACTAAAAACACAATTTAAATGATAAAAGCAAAGACTAAATCATGGAATATATTTAATTCTAGGTGAAGAAAACTTACCCAATCGAATTTCTTGAAAAACCCACAAAGAATCGCTCAAAACCGAGCTCTACAAGTCAAAATATGGTGAAAATGGTGAAAACCTCGATTTTGGAATATATTTTGTCTGCCCAGATTTTTGTGCATCGCGATCGCGAGTGAAGAGATGCGATCGCGTAGAAGAAAATAGATGCTGGTCCAAAATGTGCTACGCGATCGTGGAAGGGCTTATGCGATCGTGTATAAGGGGGTAGGCAGAATTATGCGATCGCGTAAGGAGCAACGCGAACGCGATGAACAAACGGGCAGGAGCTTATGCGATCGCGTGGTTAGTTATGCAAACGCAAAGAAGAAATAACCAACATCCCCCCCAACCCCTAATTTCTATTACGCGAATGCGAGTGAGGGAATGAAAATGTGAAGATGAAGAAAACATACCTTCACGACCGCATCTATACCTATGCGATCGCATAGAAGGAAACACCAGAAGACAGAACAACAGTTCAAAAATAGGGAGAAATGACCTGAAGCCCACCCGAAACACACTTGAGGCCCCCCGGGACCCCTTCTAAACACACAGACAAATAATATAACCCAAGGCGGACTGGCTCGAGGTCTCGAATCACATCAAACAACGCCTAAAAGACGAATCACACGATAGATCGAACTTATGAACTTTCAAATCTTCAAACTTCTAAACTCGTGCCGAAACCTATCAATTCTACCCGGAATGATGCCAAATTTTGCAAGGAAATCCCAATTGACATCCCGGAGCTACTCTAACTCTTGGAATCGCATTCCGCCCCCGATATCCCAAAAAGTCAATTGTGGTCAAACTTCTCCATTTCCCAAACTTCAAATTTTCCAACTTTCGCCGAATTGCCTCAAATTTCTCTGCGGACCTCCAAATCCAATTCCGGACGCGCGCCTACGCCCAAAATCACTCATATGGAGTTGTTGACATTACCCAAAACTCATTCCGGAGCCGTTTACACAAAAGTCGAAATTCTGATCAAATTCCACTGCTTAAGCTTCCAAAACTAAAATCCTTCTTCTAATTTGACTCCGGATCATCCGGTAACTAAATCCAACCATACACACAAGTCGATATACAAAATGTGAAGTTGTTCAAGACCTTATGCCACCGAACAGAGCTTAAATTCTCAAAACGACCGGTCAGGTCGTTACATATAGATAGTGTTTTCCAGGCTTGTGAAGTATATATGCTCATGTACTATGTGACACCCCGATAGTTGGGAACTTCCGCATTGTGTTTTGGGTTTCTATATCGTTTTTGATAACTTCCATTGTTTAAACCGCTTTAATTCATTTTCTGTTAAAAATGTAGGAATATTTTGAAATGTCGGCTTGCCTAGTACCACAATAGGCGCCATCACGACAGGTTAGGATTTTGGGTTGTAACAGTGGAAATCGGAATCTCATGCCGTTTCTCATCATCTACTCTTCGAAAAAATGAGGGGACTATAAGTATACGGTCGAAATAGAACTTGTGGTGCTTCCTAGCCTCCGACATGGTGAGCCAGGCTCGATACATGACAATAAAGGACTAAAGATCGATCCCGAGTCCTATCGGGCTAGAACCTGGAGATAGGACTCCTGCCTTTGAGAATATGGGGGCCATGATCCCGAAATCGATCTGCCTCAAGCGATTTTGAAGAAACATTTTCAGCATAGCCAAAGGAAGACCGAAATATCTGTGATCGGCCAGATGTTACGACGAGAATCTCGGCATGTACCGATAAAGAACCGGCAATCTGTAAATCAAAAGATTTTTTTACCTTTTATAGAGTTGTACCTAAAGTAGGGCTCCTTCACTATATAAAGGGGGTCTGATAATTCATGAAGTACATGGTAACATGCATTCCAAGGCAATATATCATTATTTTTTCTGTTATTAGTTCTTCTATCATCAGTACTTGTTGTTACGAGCCCATATCGAGGGCATGTACTTCACTAGGACTTAAATCGTCTTCCTCGTGTGGTTTGAACTTACTTCATCCTTATTTATTTAATTTATCTTTATTTATTGTTTGTGTCAAATAAATCCGTGTATCCTCAAAATCACTTACAAATTTAATTGTTATCCGATTTTGAGGGTAAACAGTGTCTTTTCACAAGTAGTCGATCGGCTTCACTGCTTACTTTTTCTAACAACTCTACATATATTATAGCGGTGTACAAACAAAATCTATAAACCATACCAAACCGATAGTCCGATTCAAACAGGAAAAAAGAATCTCGTCTGTGGTTTGGTGTTGGAAAAAAAAATCCGTCCATAATTGGTTTAGTTTTAACTATAAAAGTCAAATCGAAATCAAACTAACCTGATATTACATTTATACAATTTTAGAAATATTTTATACATATAAACATTTATTGTAATATAATTTTTAAATATTTCTTAAACTTGTTCACGAGTTTATTTTTAAACGTATTATTTAAAGTTTGGACTTAACATTCTTGAATGGTCCAATAAATTTTATAGCCCATAGGTAGTAAGTCAAATAAAGTTCAAATCAATTTTAATGCTAATAAAGGAAATTCAATTCAAAACATCGAATGACAATAGGGTTGGATATCAATTTTTTTTTAGTTTTGCATTGGTTTATAATGAAAATGCATAACCTAGTTTATCTTTCTCTTTAGTGATTAGTTGTGTAATTAATAGTACTTATTAGCTATACTTATTTTATAATTAGTATTTTTAGATTATGTTAATTTTTATTATGGTTTATTAATTAGTAATATTTTCTTTATGTGATTTTTTAAATCTTTGTTATTGAATATTTTAGTACAATGTTATAACTCATCTCATATTATTGTGTTATTATTTTAAAAAATACATTATATATTTGTATCCTACTAGGTCTAAAGAAATATTTGAAGCACAAGTTACATATTTTATACTATGAAGACTTCACCGAAAAAAATTCGAAAACCCGAAAAAAACCGAAAAATCCAAGAGAAATCGAGATTGAAAATCCCGAATTTATTAGTTTGGTTTGGTTTATATATTTAAAAACCTGACACCATTGGTTTGGTCTGATAATTGAAAAATCTGAACCAACTTGTCCTATGTACACCCATAATAGATTATATATGGTTATGCACATATAATACATGAATTTTTATATATTTGTCGGAAGTAAAATTTTAAATGTTTGGGTGGGCGACAATTAGGTTAATTCTTCAAAACAATTAACTACTACTCCTTCAATTTCATTTTATATGGCAAAATTTAAATGGTCATGGAGTTTAAGAAAATCCAGAAAACTTTTGAAAAGTATGGCATAAAATAAGTTATAAATATATGTGGACTAGAAATTACTTCATTAAGGATAAAATGAGAAATTTAAAGTTAAACTATTTAATTAGAAAGTTATTATTCTATTTGAAACGAATTAAAAAGAAAATATTATTACTTAAAATGAAATAAGAGAGTAGTAATTTTATAATTTAGTCCATTTGCTAGTTGTTGTGAGACATTTAAAATGAAACGAGTCTCTCCAAATTGGCTAGGGAACAGAATGTTTAAAAGAGGACACGGGAGTGTAACGATTCTAGAGTTTTGGAGAAGTTCTTTCAGCAAAGCAAGCAGTTCCATGTGTATGCAAGTAGCCTTGTATGTGCACCCCAATAAGCCTAGTTTCCAATTACCTGGTGAGTCACTGGACGACTCCCCATAGCTGGAGAAGTTGGCGGATGTGCTATTCGCTCCATCTGTATTTAATTTTAAAAATTCCAAAATTGGGAGGCTTCCACTTAATATACAACGGAATTTTTTTGTGGTTTGGCCAAGGTATATGTAATACATAATTAAGGCTGGCATATTCATGTTTTTGTTCGAAGATATTTATGTCTCTTATCTCTTCAATTGAGGGTTTTCTCTCCCTATGACTGAGACTTTTTTTCCCTTTGTGGGGTTTCCTTACTTGACTAATTTTACCAAATCTACAAGAAATCACTTCATCTTCACCTCTCCGTCACATTCTCTAGCATATTCCAACCGATTAACCTATCAAAATCGATACTTTTTGTTATAACCCATATCCACTTACGTTGGTTCATGCCATAAGTTAGTCGATGTAAATCTGAGAAGAGATTATCTTAGACATGACAAGAAATTAATCCTATTGGTCTTAAATGATACAAGAGTGTATAAGGGTGGTTAACAAGTATTAGAAGTTAAACCAATCAAGGATGTTGTAACCCGTATTTTCAGGTAAACCTAGGGGTGCTTAATATTATCAAGAGGTCGTGTTTTAAGGTATTTGAATCATACATTATCCGTATCATAAGTCCTAAAGTCAAACGAGTTATGAAACAAAAGTCGACAAAAGTTGTCGCAACTTATGTTCATAATTTTACTTAAACTTTAGGTAAAATGTTACTAAGCTTTTATCCCAATTCACTTGGAATTACGGGGTTATATACCCACCAAATTGAAGATCTATGAGTCTAGTTTCTAACTCATTAAACCGTTTGTCTATACGATCTCGTAGTATAGAGATATTCACATTTCCGCGAGTCTGCGCCAAGCAGCTTCTATGGGACCCACATAGGCGGTTTAAAACATATTGATATATATAAGATACCTCAACCCCGTTTTTAGTCATTCGTTTTCAGTATATTTCAGACCTTAGAACCCTAAAAACAATTTCTCAAGTTTCTCTCATGATCCAAGACTAAAACAAAGGTCAAACAACACAAATCAAGTGTGGCGCTAGTAAGTTTCTTGTTCTTCTAGTTGTTGCTGATTTATGTGTTGTTCCAGCTCGTGTGGGAGGTTGTTTTAAGTGGCTTATGTTTTTTAAATACTCCCTAAAGTTTTTAATATCAACCCTAGGTGATTTCAAGTCTTCTAAAGTGATTCTAGTGCTGAAAACCCCTAATTGATTGCTAGTTTCGCTTCCTTGTTTTTGCAGCAGCATTGGAGGGATATTTCGGGGACAATTAAGGTCAAATTGGAGTTTTTATTTCTGTTAAAAGGTGAGGAAACTCTTACTCTACATGTATTTAAGATTTTCCAAGTTGCAGCTAAGTCATTGGAGCTAGAACTTGTGAAATATAAATCGAAAGGCTTGGTAGTAATGTTGTTGGTTGGTGGAAGGTTTTGGGAGGCTCAATATGATTATTATTGATGTTTTTTGGGCTGTTTGGTGATTATTTTGACTTGTGTGAAGTCACATATATAGGGGAGTTGTTGTTCGTTTAATCGAAAAATATGTTGTGGTCGATACATAATAGTTACGACGCTTAAACGATAACGATAGTGTCGTTTCTCTTATTGTAGACTAAGGAGTCGTGACATTTGCATAGCTTGAGGTTGGGAAGTATATATTCAAGGTATGTGAGGATATCTCTTTTCTTCATTTGCACGACTCTGATTGTACATAATGCAATGAACGAGCTTCCAAATATACTTTACTCTTGGAAGCTAGCAGTACTTATATTGTTTCCCTTCTTATGGAACAATTGATGTTGAGGTTGCTTCTCTTATTCTTATGTTATCAATGTTGTTGGTACTTGTTGATTCTTATAATAATCTTGATGAAGATTTAGTCCTAATAACGTGTACGGAGAATATCGACCTTACGTCACTCCGGAAGGTTCAGAATATGATTCTAATGAGTCCTACATGCATATTATATATATATATATATATATATATATATATATATATATATATATATATATATATATATATATATATATATATATATATNGACTAAAATATATATATATATATATATATATATATATATATATATATTTTAGTCTACTGAGTCGCGCTATAGTCGGTTGGGTACGGCACCTATTGTGCAACCACTGATCAGTTGGATTTTACGATCTCCACGTGGCCGGGTACGTTTTACCGAGCCTATTACAGCGGGGTACGATATGATGATGATGTTGCCCACATAGGCGTATGTTTTAAAAGTTTATGTATATATGTGTATGTATCACACATTTCATGTCAGTAGCCCTAAGAGGTACCCAGATGTTAGAGGTTGTATATTCTCTATCCCTGTTTACATTACTGTTCTTACTTATGCTTTCCTGCATTACATACTCAGTACTTTATTCGTACTGACGTCTTTTTTGTTTGTGGAAGCTGAATGTTGTGTTGCATGTTCTGATAGACAGGTAGACGCAGCTCTCCCACCACAGTAGGCTTCCCAGTTCAGCGGTTATTGGCGAGGTCCCTTCTTCGGACTTGCCGTGGTCTTGGTATGCATTTTTGTTATAGAAATTATGGGTATGTCGGGGCTCTGTTCTGGCAATGTTGCAAAACTTATAATCCTTTAGAGGCTCATAGACATGTGTCGACTCATGTATAATTTGGTATGCCTTGTTGGCTAATTTTTGTTGTATAGTCTTTTGATGGCAGCATTGTAGCTCGTACCTCATATGTAGTTTCTTGGCAATCTTGTCATCCCATGTTATGTATGTTCATGCCATTATCGTTCATTATTGGTTGTTCATGATCAATATCTACCATTTATATTGATCTCGTCGGCCCTTAAAGATAATAAGGAAGGTCAGATAAAATGTATGTTGGTGCTCGACAAGTATGGCCCGGGTGCTAGTCATGATCCTCCAGTTTGGGTCGTGAAAAACTTGGTATCAGAGCAAGTTTGTCCTAGGGGTTGTCTATGATCCATGTCTAGTAGAGTCTTGATTATGGATGTGTAGCGCGCCACATTTATAATCAGGATACTACATGACATCTAGGGTTGTTACCTTCTTCCTGAATCTAGATCGTGCGTAAAGTTGAGTTTTTAGTGTTCATCTCTAATATTAACCTTGTTTTCTTTCAGTGATGCCTTCGACTTGGAAGCAAGAGATTAGTAGACAACTTAAGACAACTGCGGGAGAGGGTACCATTCAGGATCGTCAAGCTAGAGCAGGCCAAAGTGAGGCTCAGAGTGAGATGCCATCTCATACCTCATCTAAACCGTCTCCTCCATAGGATATTAGGAGACACCCAGCACCACTAGTTCCTCAATCTGGCACTACAGACCAGGATATGCAGAGTGCAGTACAATTGTTGACTAGTTGGGTAGCTTCTCAGGCTCAGAGGCAGAATACTGGCGTTGTTGATAAACAGGCTAGTACGAGAGTTCGTGATTTTCTTAACCTAGACCCTCCAGTGTTCACCGGATCAGACACCAAGGAGGACCCGCTGACTTTTATTGACCAGGTTCATCGTACACTGTGGGTTATGCATGCTACTGATATAGAGGCAGTAGAGTTGGCTTCTTATCAGTTACGAGATTTAGCGGTTTTCTGGCATGATAGTTAGGAGAGATCCAAGGGGTCCGAACGCTCCTCCAGTTGTGTGAAAGGAATTTTCCATGGCTTTCTTCATCACTATTTTCCAGTTGAGATACGACGAGCTAGAGCTGATAAGGTCTTGAAGCTTAGACAAGGTAGTATGAGTGTGTGAGAGTATAGTATGCAGTTTGATTTTTTAGCAAGGTATGCTCCCCATATGGTGGCTGAGATGAGTGATAGGGTGCATATGTTCGTGAATAGGTTGGGACCACATCTGATAAATGAGTACACGACATCCTCCTTGGTGGAGGGCATGGATATTTCCCGTATTCAGGCTTATGCCCATACCCTAGAGGATTGTAAGCGCCAGCAAAGGGCAGATAGGGAGCATGATAGGGGCCAGCATAAGAGGGCCAGATTTGTAGGGTATTCTCATGACTTCAGAGGCAGTGTCAGGACCCAGTCTTCGAGGAGTTCCGCGGCACCTGTAGCTAGTGCTCCTCCACAGTTTCAGTGGCCTCAGTATGATCGATTTACCTATTCTGGTCCAGGTCAGGGTTCGCAGGCATCAGGATCACAATATCATAGGGATACTAGTCATACGAGACCCCAACACTCCGTTGTGATCAGTGCGGTAGGGCCCACTTTAGACTGTGTCTTTGAGGTTCTAATACGTGCTATTCTTGTGGACATCCTGGCCATATGATGCGGGATCGTCCTAACAGAGAAGGTGGTGGTATGGCTCACCGACTGGATCTGTTTCTGGTTCTTCCTCATCAGTTCGACCTCCAGCACAGGTATTTCAGCATTCGACATGTCGTGGTAGAGGTAGAGGTGTAGTTCCGAGTTCGAGTGGTGCTCAAAATCGAACCTATGCTCTAGTAAGTCGATAGGATCTCGAGTCGTCTCTGGATGTTGTTACATGTATATTGTATGTGTTTTCTTACGATGTATATGCGTTGATTGATCTGGGATCTACATTATCATATATTACACCCTTTGTGGCTAATAAGTTTGGCGTTGAACCTGAATTGATAAGTAAACCACTTGTGGTATCTACTCTGATAGGAGATTCTGTGATTGCTAGAAAGGTATATAGAGGTTACACAGTGATGATTTGTAGTCGTCAAACCGTGGCGAATTTGTTTGAATTAGAAATGGTTGATTTCGATGTGATAGTGGGAATGGACTAGTTGGCCTCATGCTATGCAAATGTTGATTGTCGTACGAAGATGGTTAGGTTTTAATTTCCTGATGAACCCGCCATTGAATGGAAGGGGAACATTTCTACACCAAAAGGTAGGTTTATTTCCTATCTTAAGGCAAGGAATATGATCTCAAAAGGTTGTATTTATCATCTCGTTCGCGTTAGGGATGTGGAGGCAAAGCCACCTACTCTACAATCAATCCCCATGGTCAATGAATTTCTAGATGTTTTCCAAGATGAACACCCAGACCTTCCTCCTTATTGGGAGATTGAGTTTAGCATTGATGTGTTGTCTGACACTCAACCCATATCTATTCCTCCATACAAGATGGCCCCGGCAGAGTTGCAAGAGTTGAAGGCACAGTTGAAGGACTTGCTGGATAAGGGTTTCATTAGGCCTAGCAATTCACCTTGGGGTGCACCAGTCCTATTCGTGCGGAACAAAGATGGGTCGTTAAGGATGTATATCGATTATCGACAGTTGAATAAGTTTTCTATAAATAACAGTATCCACCTCCAAGGATTGACGGCCTGTTTGACCAACTCCAGGGTGCCAAGTATTTCTCCAAGATTGACTTACGTTCTGGGTATTATCAGGTGAGGGTTAAGGAGAAGGATATTCCAAAGACGGCCTTCCGGACAAGATATGGGCACTTTGAGTTCTTGGTGATGTCATTCGGGCTAATAAATGCCCCAACAACTTTTATGTATCTCATGAATACTGTATTCAGGCCCTATCTTGATGTGTTCGTGATTGTATTTATTGATGACATTTTGGTGTATTCTCGTTCGGAGGCAGAACATGCGGGCCACTTGCGGATAGTATTACATATGCTTCAGGATCGTAAGTTATATGTTAAGCTCTCCAAATGTTAACTCTGTATGAACTCAGTAGCATTCCTCGACTATGTGATATCTGACGAGGGTATTAGTGTCGACACTCAAAGTCTATGCAGTAAGAATTGGACGAGACCTACAACACCATCAGTAGTCCGCAGCTTCCTGGGGCTAGCAGGATATTATAGGTGATTTGTAGAAGGGTTTTCCTCTATATCAGCACCATTGACTAAGTTAACACAGAAAGATACTAAGTTCCAATGGTCTGACGCTTGTGAACGAAGTTTTTAGGAGTTAAAGAATCGATTGACATCTGTGCCACTGCTCACTCTCCCAGAAGGAACAGAAGGTTATGTGGTATATTGTGATGCCTCATGTATAGGTTTGGGTGCGTATTGATGCAACATAGGTAGGTTATTTCTTATGTATCAATACAATTAAAGAAGCATGAAAAGAATTACCCGACCCATGATTTGAAATTGGATGCAGTAATATATGCTTTGAAAATATGGCGGCACTACTTATACTACGTCCATATTGACATCTACACAGATCACAAGATTTTACAATACATCTTCAAGCAGAAGGAGTTGAATTTGAGGTAGCGTAGGTGGCTTGAATTACTGAAAGATAACGATATCGAGATATTGTACCATACCAGTAAAGCCAATGTTATGGAAGACGCTCTCAGTCGTAAGTCAATGGGAATCTTAGTACACATTGAGGCAGATAGACAAGGGTTGACTAAAGAGCTTCATCAGCTAGCCAATATGAGAATCAGATTGTTAGAATCTGATGTCAGAGGTGTTACTGTACAGAATACATCAGAATCATCTTTGGTAGCCGAGGTAAAAGCACGAAAATATGAAGATCCTACCTTAGTATGATTGAGAGAGAGCATTCAGCAGCGTAAAGTTATGGCTTTTGAGATCGGAGCAGATGGGGCACTGAGATACCAGGGTCGATTATATGTGCCTAATGTGCCAGGGTTGAGAGAGAATATTATGATTGAGATTCATCAATCCCGATATTCCATCCATCCCGGCTCGACAAAGATGTATTATGATGTTAAGGAGCAGTATTGTGGGATAACATGAAGAAGTCTATTGCAGAATTTGTAGCCTAGTGTCCTAATTGTCGACAAGTAAAAATCGAACATCAGAAACCCAGTGTACTACTTCAGAATATAGAGATTCCGACCTGGAAATGGGAGGTGATTAATATGGACTCCATTATTGTATTACCTCGCTCTTATCATAAGTTTGACTCCATATGGGTAATAGTTGATCGACTTACAAAATGTGCCCCTTTTTTGCCAGTTAAGACAACTTACACAGCTGAAGATTATGCGAAGTTGTATATCAAGGAGATTGTTAGGCTTCATGGTGTGCCGGTATCTATTATATCATACCGAGGAGCGCAATTTGAGACTAACTTTTGGAGGTCCTTACAGAAGGGTTTAGGCACACAAGTTAATCTTAGTACTACATTCCATCCACAGACTGACGGACAGGCTGAGCGTACCATTCGAACACTTAAAGATATGCTACAAGCATGTGTTATGGATTTCAATGGGAGTTGGGATTACCATCTTCCACTCATAGAATTTTCCTACAATAATAGCTACCATTCTAGTATTAAAATAGCCCCACACGAGGAACTGTACGGGAGGATATGTAGATCACCTTTTGGATGGTTCGAAGGCGGTGAAACAAAACTATATGGGCCAGATTTGATTCACCAAGCAATTGATAAGGTGAAACTGATACAAGAGTGGTTGAGGACGGTGCAAAGCAGGCAAAAGTCTTATCTCGATGTCCGACGTCGTGATCTGGAGTTTGAGGTTGGTGATTGGGTTTCCCTAAGGATTCGCCGATGAAGGGTGCCATGCATTTTGGGAAGAAGGGTAAGTTGAGTTCGCGTTATATTGGTCCGTACAAATTCTTCGACAAATTGGACAGGTTGCTTATGAGTTAGAATTGCCATCCAAATTGGAATTTGTCCACCCGGTATTCCATCTATCTATGTTGAGGAAATGTATTGGAGATCCTTCTCGGGTCGTCCCTATAAAAGATGTGCAAGTTACATAGGATATATATATGAAGAAGTGCCAGTGGCTATATTAGATCGACAAGTCCGCAAGCTGAGAACAAAGGATGTAGCTTCCGTTAAAGTATTATGGAGGAACAAGAACATGGAATAAATGACATGGGAAGCAGAAGAGGAGATGAAGTATAAATACCCTTACCTGTTCCAGATTCAAGATAATGAGGATGTCGGGGGATGCAGGACGTATTAGAAGGTGAAATGGCTCTATGAGGTAAGTAGTAGCTTGACAATACTCTTCCTTAATACAAAATGGTGATATACAGATAATGTACATATCCATAATGCTTAGCCTTGTGAGACTATACATTGGGTTTAATTGCTTGCAAGTTTGGCTAGTATCTATTTTATAGGGGAAACTCGACCAAAAATTTCCGTTGGAATCCACGATGAGTTAGGCTCCTCATAAACCCTTACGTTCGAGAAAGAATGTTCCTAACAGGGGGAGGGTGTTACAACCCATATTCACGTACGTTGGTTCATGCCATAAGTTAGTCGATGTAAATCTGAGAAGATATTATCTTTGAGATGATAAGAAGTTAATCCTATTGGTCTTAAATGATACAAGAGTTGTACAAGGGTGGTTAACAAGTCCTAGAAGTTAAACCAATCAAGGATGTTGTAAACCGTATTTTTGGGTAAACCTAGAGGTGCTTAATTTTCTCAAAAGGTTGTGTTTTATGGTATTTGAATTATATATTATCCGTATCATAAGTCTTGAAGTCAAACGAGTTATGAAACAAAAGTCGACAAAAGTTGCCGCAACTTATGTTCATAATTTAACTTAAAATTTAAGTCAAATGCTACTGAGCTTTTCTCCCATTTACTTGGAATTACGGGGTGATCTACCTTCAAAATTGAATATCTATGAGTCTAGTTCCAACGCATTAAACCATTCGTCGATACGATCTCAGAGTATATATATATTTGTATTTTTACGAGACCGCGCCAAACAGCTCTCTATGGGATCCACATAGGCGGTTTAAAATATATTGATTTATATAAGATGCCTCAACCGCATTTTTAGTCATTATTTTTCAGTATATTCATACCTTAGAACCATAAAAACACCCTCTCAAGTTTCTCTCATGATCCAAGACTAAAACAAAGGGCAAACAACACAAATCAAGTGTCAGAAATCTCGTGCGCTAGTAAGTCTATTGTTGCTGATTTATGTGTTGTTCCAGCTCGTGTGGGAGGTTGTTTTAAGTGGTTTATGTTTGGTAAATACTCCCTCGATTTTTTAATATCAACCCTAAGTGATTTCAAGTCTTCTAAAGTGATTCTAGTGCCGAAAACCCCTAATTGATTGCTAGTTTCGCTTCCTTGTTCTTGTGGTGACATTGGAGGGATATTTTGGGGACAATTAAGGTCAAATTGGAGTTTTTTCTTTATGTTTAAAGGTAAGGAACCTCTTACTCTACTTGTATTTAAGGTTTTCTAAGTTGCAGCTAAGTCATTGAAGCTAGAACTTGTGAAATATATATCGAAAGGCTTAGTAGTAATATTGTTGGTTGGTGGACGGTTTTTGGAGGCTCAATATGATTATTATTGATTTTGTTTGGGATTGGTGATTTTTTTGACTTGTGTGAATTCATATATATAAGGGAGGTTCTGTCCATTTCATCGTAAAATATGTTGTGGTCGATACATAATAGTTACGACGCTTAAACGATAACGATAGTGTCGTTTCTCTTAATGTAGACTAAGGAGTCGTGACATTTGCATGGCTTGAGGTTGGGTAGTATATGTACAAGGTATGTGAGGCTATCCCTTTCATTCTTTTGCACGACTCCGATTGTACGTAATGCAATGAACGAGCTTCTAAAGATACTCTACTCTTAGAAGCTAGCAGTACTTACATTGTTTCCCTTCTTATGGAACAATTGATGTTGAGGTTGATTCTCTTCTTCTTATGTTATCAGTGTTGTTGGTACTTCCTGATTCTTATAAGATTCTTGATGAATAGTTAGTCATAATAACGTGTACGGAGAATATCGACCTTACATCACTCCGGAAGGTTCATAATATGATTCAAATGAGTCCTACATACATTATTTATATATATATATATATATATATATATAGATATGTATGTATCTATTTTACTCTACCGAGCCGTGTTGTAGTCATCCAGGTGCGGCACCTATTGTGCAACTATGGATCAGTTGGATTTTACGAGCTCCACGTGGCTGGGTACGTTTTACCGAACCTATTACGGCCAGGTAAGATATGATGATGATGTTTCCTATAGAGGTGTATGTTTTAAAAGCTTATGTATATATATGTATGTATCACGCATTTCATGTCAGTAGCCCTCAGACGTACCTAGATGTTAGAGGTTGTATATTCTCTATCCATGTTTACATTACTGTTCTTACTTATGATTTCCTGCCTTACATATTCAGTACTTTATTCGTATTGACGTCCTTTTTGTTTGTGACCGCTACATGTCGTGATGCAGGTCTTGTGTCACGACCCAAATTTCCCACCATCGGGACCGTGATGGCGTCTAACATTGAACCCGCTAGGCAAGCCAACGTTACCGGTTATTCTATATTGTTTCTTTATTTTTAGCAATTATTCAGTGACATACAAGATCAGTGGAAATAAAAGTGCGGAAGAAATAGAATCTAACAACTTAATTAAATACCATTACAAAATCCATAATAACAACTCCCAGAATTTGGCGTCACAATTTCACGGACTGTCTATGAACACTACAAATAGAGGTCTGAACAAACAAAATACTAATGTCTCAGAAATACATAAGACATGAAAGAAATAGGATAGAAGGTGACACCAAGGCCTGCGGTCGCCTGCAGGACTACCTCAGGGTCTCCACTGAACTGAAGGCAGCAATCTCGATCTATGGTCCGAAGGGTCCAGTACCCGGATCTGCACAAAAAGTGCAGAGTGCAGCATTAGTACAACCAACCCCATGTACTGAGTAAGTGTCGAGTCTAACCTCGGCGAAGTAGTGACGAGGCTAGGACACGGCAATCAAATAAACTTGTGCAGTTTAATCATATACGGAGACAATAAGAACAACAAGAAATAAGCAGCTAAATACAAAGAAAAGGGGAACATGTTGAGGGGAGGAAATATCAAGTAATGCAAATAATGTAGTAAAGCAACAAATTAGATATAAATTTAAACAACAGAAGTAACAGCACAAAAACAAGTGCAAGGCATCACCCTTCGTTCTTTTACTCACATCCTCACAATAATCAATAGAAACGGTATGGTATCACCCTTCGTGCTTTTGATTTCATAATATGGCATGGCATCACCCTTCGTGCTTTTACACTCTCACAGAATATCATACATGACATCACCCTTCATGCTTTAACACTCTTCCTCACCCAAACAAATCAATAACAGCAATCCGGCAAGGAAATCAATAACATAAGGAATAATAAAAACTGTAACGTCCCGGCAAGGGAAAACAATAGTAGAATCAATATCATCCCGGCAAGGGAAACAGCTATAACCAATCTCACTTAGTTGTTTAACTTCATGTAGAAACAACTTGAACCAATACTCAACAATAGGAAATACCAATGAAATGCTATCATCGTGGATAATTATCAAATTTAACCTAAGTAGTGCTTAATGAAAAAATCACATAAATCACAATATTCGACTAACGGGCATGCTTGACACCAATGTATAGATACTCATCACCACACCTATACGTTGAACATAAAACTAACACGTATAAAATAAGACACAATACATATTCCCTCAAGCTAAGGTTAAGCCAAACACTTACCTTGAATTCCACGGCCAAACTCAAGCCTCAATTACCGCTTTCCCTTTAGAATTCACCTCTGATTCACTTGTATTTGAGTTGATTCTCTTGACAATCTTCTAACACATGTTGATTGTGACAAAACATGGAACAATTCATATGAAAATCTCAACGAAATCACGTTGCGTATTCAAAGAAAATCATGGCCGAAACATTTCCTCAAGAGCTTTGCAACAAAGTTGCTATGTTCTTTACCTTAGAAAGTGATTTGGATAACGTTTCTTATGTGCTTGGTTGAGGCTCTCTTGTGATTTGGACTGTAATGTTTCTATGATCTCATGTGATTTGGATGGTAATGTTTCTAATAGTTGGGAAAGAGAATGGAACTATATGATTTTATAATCACTCTTTGAAGCTTTCATCTGTTTGCTAGCAAACTGTAAGATGAAGTTCTTTTTAAAATCATAGTTTGTGGCCCCCACCTATTGGGATGACTAAGACACTAAGTTTACTAGCTTTTTCCACCTATTTCATTCACTTAAGAGTCACCATATTGAGCTTGAATTACTTCCACGTTTGGGAGCCTTAAGCTTACCCAATGACTTATCACTAACTTTACACATGTTAGACATGCACGTTAAGTAGCTTTACACATGTTAGCCATGCAATTTAAGTAGCTTTACACATTTTAGCCATGCACTTTAAGTATCTTTACACATGTTAGCCATGCACTTTAAGTGCTATGACACTTAGTTCCACCCTTGGCCAAATTAATGCCATGTGGAAGCCCATTAAAGTTCCTCTTTACATGTGTCTTCCCTTGGCCAACCTTTCATTACATGGAGACACCACACATCTTTGCATGTATAGATATATGACACTTACTACCACTTGTCCACATCCCATGGCTTATGACCACGTGCTACTCTAGTCAATAGTACTAATAAATTTCTAGTCTACCCTACAATCTTCCATGTAACTAACTACACATATAATTAATTCTAGCACTCAAATCACTTAAATACTAATATACTTCACATATCTTATTATTTTAAAAGCAACTTAGCAGTTTCCTCAATTTTTCATATAACAGCTTTCCGGATATACGCTCGGACTGCATACGCAAAATGAGGGGAGAAAAAAAAGGAGGTTTTCAAGGCCTCGAAACACAGTTTTGACTTATAAAACGAGAGATGACTTTTTTGGGCCATCACATTCTTCACCTCTAAAACAAATGTTCGTCCTTGAACGGACATAGAAAAGTACCTGAATCGGGGAAAAGATGGGGATATCGGCTCCGCATATCGGACTCGGACTCCCAGGTTGTTGCCTCGGCAGACTGACCTTTCCACTAAACACAAACAGAAGGATAACTCTTCGATCTCAACTGACGACTCTGCCGGTCTAATATGGCTATCGACCCCTCCTCATAGGTCAAATCCTTCTCCAACTGGACATTGTTGAAGTCTAACACATGGGATGGATCGCCGTGATATTTCTGAAGCATAGACACGTGAAACACTAGGTGCACAGCTGATAAATTCGGTGGCAACTCAAGTCTGTAAGCCACCTCTCCCACTCTATCAAGGATCTCAAAAGGACCGATTTACCTAGGGCTTAGCTTGCCCTTCTTCCCAAATCTCATCACGCCCTTCATGGGCGACACCCGAAGCAACACTCGCTCTCCGACCATGAATGCCACATCGCGAACTCGGCGCTCGGCCTAACTCTTCTGCCTGGACTAAGTTGTACGAAGTCTGTCCTGAATGATCTTAACCTTATCCAAGGCATCCTGCACTAAGTTTTTACCCAACAATCGAGCCTCTCCCGGCTCAAACCATCCAACCGGCGACCGACACCGCCTACCATATAATGCCTCATAGGGATCCATCTGAATGCTCGACTGATAGCTGTTGTTGTATAAAAACTTAGCTAATGGCAAGAACTGATCCCACGAACCTCCAAAGTCAATAACACAGGCTCGGAGCATATCCTCCAAAATCTGAATAGTACGCTCGAATTGTCCGTCCGTCTGCGAATGAAATGTTGTGCTCAACTCAACCCGCGTGCCCAACTCACGTTGGACTTCCCTCCTGAAATGCAAGGTAAACTGTGTAACTCGGTCGGAAATAATAGACACGGGCACACCATGAAGACGAACAATCTCCCTAATGTAGATCTCTGCCAATCTTTTCGAGGAATATGAAGCTTCCACAAGGATGAAATGTGCTGACTTGGTCAGCCTATCCACAATAACCCATATCGCATCGAACTTCCTCTGAGTCTGTGGGATCCCAACAACGAAGTCCATGGTGATACGCTCCCACTTCCACTCAGGAATCTCAACATGTCGTCAGGAAGAGTCCACATATTTCTAAAAAAATAATACCAACATGAAAAAAAAACATGAAAAACTAAAACTAAAAATGCA